>VZRI01013196.1:75557-126971 GCA_013397515.1 Upupa epops
AGCGGTGGGGGGGGAGGGGGGAGGGTGTGCAACTGAAGGCAACACTATCCAAAAACACTGTCCAAAAAGCTACAAGAGCTCCTCAGTTGTGTTTATCAGATTGGTTGATCAGGTAACTGATCTATATTACAGCCCTGTGCTAAAGACTACAGTAAAAGTGCACGCAATTGCCACATTGAGGTATAAAATCTAATGAATGTTAAAATGGAAATTAGAATTCAGTTTCAAATACTTCCTAATATTTTTTGTAGTCTGATGCAGAACTGTTTCTGTGCCTACCTCTCTAAATCAGACTCCTCTGTCTTCAAACACATGCAGGCCTCCAGCATGACATGCAACACACAAGAAAATGCCACTTACACCACTTCTGGCTTATCAAGAGAATTGAACCAATGTAAAACACAGTGATCCCACTAAGGGACAACATATCCATGATACTACTGTGTTAATGTTAACAAAATCATGTAGTCAATATAGCTGTAAATTAAATTCATATTCTGTCTCCGCATACAATTTCAGGGCTTGCCAGGCCTTCCTGGGATTCCTGGTGAACCAGGCCCTGATGGAGTTGGATTACCAGGACCTAAGGTGCAGATCTTCATTTCTAGAGTTATAAATGCGTGGTGTTCATTACTTCATACAGACAGAATTCCTACCCATAGTTCACATTTTGAATATCTCTAATCCAGTTTTATATACTTGTTGGTACATAAAAGGTAGATCCCACAGATCTTCAAGCTTCCACAGAGCTTCAAAACTCATCCTGATTGCAGGGTTACTGTGATTATATAGGCAATTGAAGGATTGTCTTGAGCTATTTAAATACGTTTAATATCACCTAAAAGGATGTACATCTTTTTTCCACTATCCTAAATCCCTACCTGTCTGAAGACATGGATAGGAAAAATGCTAGAACAGTGTCAATGTGAACATAAAGTCTGAATCAAATAGCGGGCAGGAAAAAACCCTATTTTTATTGTTTTATTTGGGGAACTTGGAGTTCATTTTATAATATGGGAATTGTAATTCCTATTGAGCTATTGCATAATTGACTATACTTGTCATTAATATATTTAGACCAGTAACCACAGTTTATTCCTGGTAACTTTCTTTTCCAGCCTGTACGATTCATTGGTTAGCATTGTTTAGATGTGCATTGTGCTATTCAATAATTCTCCTCCCTGTGTCCCATTTGAGTAAAACAGATGCTGGGAACTCTATAGATAAATTAAAATTTCAATTTTCAGGGTGATCCTGGTAATAGAGGACCAATCGGTCTCCCAGGTCCCCCAGGAGCAGGCCTGCCAGGACCAAAAGTAAGTCTTTGAAACAGTCATGTTTCCCATTGTCTATTTTCTAAATAAATAAAAAGTATTGTATAAAAATGTGCAATCATACATACATGTCTACATGTTTTCTATCTTCTCTCTTCACTAGAAACAACTGACAAACAGGATAACTAAGAAACAGTGTATTTTGTAGAAAATCAAAAATGTTTCTAGTGACTAGCAATAAACCATGGCCACCTTCCTATTGCACCTATACAACCCAGCCTTCAATGCAGTCTGTTAGCAAGATGATACAATGAGTATTATGCCCCGAATGACACCTTGGAAATATACATCAGATTTCTGTAATCTGATAAAAGATAGTCTGTTAGCTAGAGCAATCTTATCCTCACTTGAGTTTGGTAAAGGATGGATGGGAAATTGCATGTTAGTGCAACAATTTATTGTATATTGTTATTACTAATATTGTATTTAACATGTGCAATGTTTCTCTCTAGGGAACCATTGGCCGTCCAGGGCCACCTGGCCCTCTGGGACCTCCTGGTGAAGGTATTCAAGGCAATAAGGTAAAAGGACTCAGTGTCTTCAATGTCTGACCTGTGCTGAGTGGACAATCTGATCATCACAATGTACAGGCCAAATGATTAATATCACTACCTGGATTATCACCAGGGGGAACAAGGAATTCAAGGAATGCCAGGACCACGCGGTCCCCCCGGAGAAGGGCTTTTGGGACAGAAGGTACAATACATAAATCAGAGATAATGTCCTAGACCAAAGCCAGCATACTAAGAATGCTCATTACATTCAGTTCCCACTGAATGTGAAGCCATGTGAATTCAGTGAAAAGGGAATGGGGATTTGGAAAAATCTCAGTTATTCATGTTTTTGTTTTAATATTTTATAGAAGCATCTTTTTTGGTGTTGCTTACTTTATTTTTATCATCATATGAGACTTATCTCCTACTGCAATTAGAAGAAATACAAATACTAGATTTAATATTACTGTCCTTCTTTCACCCACCCACTATTCAAAATTATGGGACTACATCAATATTAAGAAAAACGAGAAATGTGAGTCAGAATTCGTTTTTGGATTGTCTTCACATCAGCTCAGAAAGGCTGTACACAGTCTCATAGACTTCTAAATAATAGAATCTTTCACATTGGAAAAGACCCTTGGTATCATCAAGTACAACAAATAGCCCTGCTCTACTGAGTTTACCACTAAACCATACCTCTAAGCATCACATCTAAATGATCTTTAGATACATCTGGGGATGGCGACTCCACCACCTCCCTGAGCAGCCTGTTCCAATGCCTGACTGCTCCTTCAGTGAAAATATTTCCTAATTTTTCCCAAAATAATCAAACCAGGACACACTAATTCAGCTGTTTGCTATTCCAAAGACCTTTTTTCTGTGACAAAGGATTTCTCAGTGTTTTTTTCTCAATTCCCCTACGGCTCTCTTATTTTCCTCAGACACAGAATAATTTCCATAATGCAATACCCCATAAACCACACTGTCTGCATGTACTTGTTTGAGTTGGTCTGTTGTTTAAATGGCTTCTATTTTTTTTCTCCCCTTAAAAATACCAATACCAAAAGTTATTCATTAAATGCACAAATACCAATAGATTTGAAGGAAGTTTAACAAAGATTTCTAACTCCTATCAGAAGCTGAACGTAAAGTCAACAAAGGCAGCTATAGAGAAATGTGAAAAATGTAGTAAAAACTGACTTTTACTTTTTGTCTGCTTACCAATGTGGTTTTAAAGGGAGATCGAGGGACTACAGGAGAAAGGGGGAAGAAAGGAGAAAAAGGTGATGTAGGTGACCCTGGCTTATCTGGAGAACGTGTAAGTATCTCAGTTTTATCATGACTGTTTTCTTAAACTGATTCAAAATAAAGCTGGGTTGTGTGTTCTCGCTATTTAAGTACATATAATCTTAAACACTTAGGAAACTGAAGCTAAGAAAACCTTTAAGCATAAAGAAATAACTTCCATGCTGAACACTTCACTTCCCGCAGATTGTGTTTTCCTTCTTAAGGCAGGAAATGACAAAACTAAGTAGCTCAGACTTTCCCTCAAAGCTGATGAACAAAGGAGGGGAGAGAAAATGGTAGCTTCCCCTGATGTGCATTCTGTTAAGTAGGTATACCTACACACTGTTGCTGTTCTTGCCCTGACACTGTTTCTGTTACATTCACATATGATGAACTGGAATTCTGTTCATTCCAGGGTGTCAGGCAGATACACTGTGTCTCTTGAGAAAGGAACACAATATGGTAGACAGGAAAGCTGTGCACAGTTATCCCTTTCTAGTGTAAACTAAACACTACTTTTTCTAGTCAAAGTTCTTTTTGATTAAATATTATTCCAATAATTGTATTGGTTATATTGGTAATTAGTCTAACAGTGGTATTAAGTCATATTCTGAATTAGAATGTTACTAATAGCAGCAGCTTAATTAACAATCACTGTTACAGGGCAAAACTGGACCAAAGGGAGAGCAAGGCCTAACAGTAAGCATGTTATTTAAATCCTATTACTTCAGTATATAAAAACACAACTATCCTATGTTAATTGGAAAAAGTTGCTGACTATAAATAATCTTGATAATGATGTAGGAAGAAACCATACAAAGGTTTCTGACGTTTCCTCATCTAGTCTATGCTGAAAAGGAATTTAAAGTTTCTGATAATTTTAGGTATTCTTCTGCTACATGTTCTTTTACAATTAGACCTAGGTGTGTAGAGGTAGCAGGGAAAATTTAAAAACAAAACTTTCAAGGCGTAAAGATCAAAGATCTTCAAACTTGTCATGGTCTATTTCTGATAAGTCAGCAGAAAAAGTAAAGCATGTCAGTGAGTATATAAATACCACTGAGGTTTATGATGGAAGCTGAGAAGCAGTAGCAAAAGGTTCTGTTTGAAAGACTGACTCAATGTCAAGTGAGTCCAGGCGTGTTCTTCAAAAATAAAACAAATGATTGTTCTAATAATGAGAAACATTTTTTTGCTCATGATAGAAGCTACTATTGCTCTGAAGACAGCAGCAGGTTTTTTGCTGCTGAAAGGTGGGCAATACAGTGGGGCCAGGTATACTTGAGTTTACAAACCTTAGTTCCATTTCATCTTGGCACTCTCTCATATGCCAGCTCGCTATAAGCAATACACTTCTGAAGCTGAGTCTATTTCACCACTCCTAATAAATTTAAAAGGGATATTCGTATTATTCAGATGCTAAAATATGAATGGGATAGGCTTAACTCTAAGTTTTAATAAAAAACAAATAAACCATTCTTTACAGTAACAGTAGTTAAATGTTTTAGATTGAAGCGTTACTGTGTTGTCAAGTTAATGACTCTTACATAGCTCACTGTAAAATGTGGGACTCATTCCAAGCTTGGGAGGTCAGGTTTGAAAGTCAAACAGTAAGATTTTTCATAGGTCCCTGTAGGACACAGACATTTATTATAGACAAAACCCTTGGTAGTGTCAATATTATACCTCATTTGAAAGAGGCAAATTGTAAAATACTTTTATATTTTATTTATTCATATCCAGAGAGAAGATATAATTAAATTAATTAAAAAGATATGTGGTAAGTACTTGGGAAATCTTTTATTTCAGAGTCTACTTTTTATTACTTTTACATTCTTTCCTATCCGAAAGGATACCAACTCAAGTCATCATAATCTGTTTTTCCTTTGCAGGTTGTGGTGTAAAATGTAAGGAAATTCCTATGCAACTGGTATTTGTGATTGACAGCTCTGAGAGCGTGGGACCAGAAAATTTTGAGATTATCAAAGACTTTGTAACTGCTTTGGTAGATGGAGTAACTGTAGGCAGAATTGCTACCAGAATTGGCCTTGTGTTATAGAGTTTAGAAGTTTGGATGGAATTTGGTCTCAACAAGTGTACAACCCAACAGGATGTTAAACAAGCAACACAGCAACTTCTATTCGTAAAGCAACCCAGGAAGGATTTTCTGGTGCTCCAACAGGAGTGTGAAAAGTAGCTATTGTGGTAACAGGCGGCCAAGCAGACAAGAGTGAAGCTGTAAAACTAGATATTGTTGTTCGAGAGGGTCATGCAGCAAACATCGAAATGTATGCAATAGGAATTGTGAATACATCAGATCCAATACAGGTTGATTTTGTGCATGAATTAAATCTGATCAGATTCCAGACAGAGAACACATATATGTCATTGATGACTTCAATATCCTTTGAGGTGCAGTTTTATTCTGCATTGTATTGCACAGGGTGAGGTGGGAGGAGCTGGGGGAATCATTATCTTTGTGGCTGTCTGACATTTTGATGGTGATTAGGATTAGTTACAAGGTGCAAAGTAATAGGAACCTAGTGGTACGGATTCTCTTGTTACAGTAAGTTATGTTATAGGGCAATGATTCACAACATGTCACCTATGGTGTAGGAAAACAGCTGGTTAAACCTTCTATGCCAAGTGATCATGCACTGTATATCACCAAACTGGAAACCAGAATCAAATTCACTGGAGTAAATTCTACTTACTCATTATTTTTTTTAAATTAACCAATTTTCATTGGGTTATTCACATAAGCAAGGAGAGCAGGAATGTGACCACTATCAACTAGTAGCTGTTACTAAGCTCAGAATAATAACTTTAGGTGACTTAATTGTATTTTGTACCATGTAAGTGACTTATGGGCTGGCAATGTTATGACCAAAAAAAAGCCATAGTCCAGATATCTTAGGATAATCTCCTCACCAGAGAAGTACTGGATTACGTATATATTATTAATGTATATAAATAATCCAGATTTTAAAAATACATTAATTTCTCAGTATGATGGCCTTTTCTGTTTTTTTAATAGCTCTGGAGTCCAAATTAGTCAACCAATTTTGTGAAGATGAACGTGGTACCTTAATACACAACCATAACAGAAATGGTGCAAGTATAAACAGGCCATCTTTCCATTCAGAGTCTTCAAGTTCTTTACATTACATACTCCAAAAGAACAATGTTAATAGACAATCACTTTCACCACAGAAACCTGGAGTATCTACAATAGACAGTCCCGTGACTCTTGGCAAACTTCCTCAACCATTAGTTCCGGTATGAAAATTCAGCTGACTTGAATGGGTAGAAGTTTTTTATTTCTATATGCATGCATGTATTTATCTTATATATATTTAAATTTTTTTTTGCCTGATGTAATATGTAACTTTTCCTTTATTTTCTGCGGGACAGTTCCTTTAACTTGGCATGTTTGGAGCTGTTTGTTCTGACAAAGTTCTGATGTTGCCTGTGGGCATTACCTAATTGCTATAACTTATTCCTCCTATTATTACAAGGATTATTATTCCTGTGTTTAATTCAGTAACACACTGCCATGGTGTGTAATATAACATTATTAAAACACAATTACACTGTAAAAATTAATCTAAGAGCAGTAATCAAACTCAATGGTAGCCTATATCTTTCAGTTCATAAATAAAATTTTGTAAAGGTCAACTTAAAAAACATATTACAGGTTTAGGATTGACAACTCACTTGGTAAACCAACCAGGTGACGTTAAAATCCTGATTCTGAACACGGAAGTCAGGATAAATAGCAAGGAAAACCACTAGAAAATGTCCAAGTTACAAAGAGCTTGTCCATTTTGAGACATTTCACATTATCCGAAAAACAAAATCAAATGCTTATTTCAGACTAAAGTACCTCCTCATGAATCTTATGAAGAGGAAGAAGAGGAGAAGGAACAGTCATCTTTGCTAACAGAGGACACTAGAGGTATTTTTATCCTCATGCATTTTTTCATCCTCATTTTTGTCTAATCAAAAATCCGTGTCCCGGTCAGTGTCTTTTCCCCTGCAGCTATGGTACCATTAGTGCAATTTAAACCATCACTATCAAATAAAGTGATGACATCATCTCTTTCAACTACAAGACAAGGTGGTAGATCACAACTAGGTTTTCATTTTGTTCCCTCTTACCCCAATACTAACTTTATGAACATCAGGCTTTAAATCAGAATAACTATGTTCTACTTGCTGAAGAGGTTGTGAGTCCACGCTGTAGAAGAGAGTCCATTTGAGGATTTTTTAGCATACACATAACAGTTTATATATATAGTTATATGTAACTGTTCTTGTCCAGCCTGTCCATCACCTCTTGTCTTTCCACCTTCCACTGATCCACTTAAAGCAGAGGTGAGGTCAGCTATAACCTCAGACTGAGCTCATAAATGGCAACAAAAACAGAATGTAGGTGCTAACCAAGGTGGGTCAATAAGCAGAGCAGCAACTCCTCAGCCAAGAAGAGACAGTCTATGGAAAAGTGAGGCTTCATTAAAGAGAAGAGACAAAGAATTATTTCAGAATTGGACAGAAAAACAGATTTCTCCTTCACAGAAGAAATAGGAAAAATGGTGCTTAGTCATTTTAAGGAAAGTATAGTAAATAGTTGACTGCTCAAAGAATTGATTGTTTTCCTCCGAGATGTCTGAACGTATTCTGTTGAATCAATTGGGGAATTGACACTCTTGATTTCCAGTAATGGTGTATTATGATTGGAGCAATAGAAGAGAGCAACAGAAGCATGTTCCTGTGGTCCCTGAGAACACAGGCATGAATATTCCTCTCTCTCTGGCAATAACTTTTTTTTTAAGTGTCAAGATACCAGTTGCTAAAGACAGCACATTGATGTCACAAGATTAAATAAAAAGAAAAAGCATTTTGTATCTTGTGTCACTATTAAAGTGAGTGAGACTAGATTAGTATGTCACAGTTCTTTAATGCAAATCTGTAGGAACCATTAAACCAACAAGCTTTACATTCAGATTTAACTAGTATGTACATGGTACTAATATTGTATTGGTTAAGAAGCACAAAGGCCTTCCAAAATAAAGACTAATTATTTCTAATTACTCAATGCCTCTTCCCCCACACCATTAACAGAACTAATGTACTGAGAAAATCTAATGCAGAAGGATAATGATCAAAACCTGCTGACACAACTAGCTTACAGCTCTTTGGTTTAAAATTTTTGATTGCTTACTAGACTGGCTGCTGATAAATACATTTCAAAATTATCAGATTCATATTGTTTGCTCTTTTTCTATGCAGAATCATAGTATTATTATTTCTGGAGTTAAGAAAACCATGTCAGTAAAGGAAGTTTACTTGATCTACTAAGATGCACTTTTAATTTGCCTTCAGTGCTAACATCTTTAGAAGTAAATCTTAAACTGCTGTATAAAAGAAAAACATAAAATTGTAATCTGAAAGTTATAATCTGTGCAATACTTTCATAAATTGAATTGTTTCTATTCCTTTTTACTTTATTTTAGGAAGTATCCTGGATGTGCGGTGCAAGTTAAGGTTGGATCAAGGGCCATGCCGTGTTTATATCATCAAATGGTATTATGACAAACAGGCCAATGCCTGTGCTCAGTTCTGGTATGGTGGCTGCAATGGAAATGAAAACCGCTTTGAGAGTGAAGAGGAATGTAGAGAGGCTTGTGTACTTTTTCCTGGAGGTAGGAATTTATCTCTACGTTAATAATGAGCACATTAGAACTGTTTGGGTTTGTTATTAAGTATGCAACATGGTATGTAAACCCAAACTGGCTTATTTAGAGAATATTAACATTTACAAAGTTGTATATTCTCTAATTAAAAAAAAGTCTGCTAATGCAAGCTTACTTTAATTTATATGGACATGTTGTATGATGTAATCCTTATGTAACAAAACAGCAAGCTTTCAATAATAACAGGACTACATTTCATTTTTACTAATGTATAGTAAGACCCATATAATATTTGCCATAATAATTGCCCTTCCTTCACTTAGATCTTAAAATACTAACGTTGTGCCATCACTAACTATATCTAATTTTAAATTATGTATGTGACTTCAGAAAGAAATTGCTGGCTATTAAAATTATGTCCTGTCTTTTGTCTTTGTTACAGAAATCTGATATTTTACATGGAGTCTGCAATGAGTAATTCCTCTTGTGTATGGAGTACAGCAAATGCCTCAGTTTATGACCCTTGTGTTCTCCATGTCTCAAGACAGGGAGGTGGTTCAGCTACTCACCTTTCACAACCCCATAAGAGTTTTATTTAGTCCTTGTTTCTGTAATCCTTTCTCGGTTTCCACTAGCTACGAACATACATGGCAAATGCAGTTAAATGATTTGTATGAGTAAACCAATAGCTGGTATCATTAAATTACTTTATTTCTTATCTAAGTGGTCCTTGAAATCTGTGTCTCTTCTGAAATTAGTCAAGTTAATTTTTAAATGCATTTTAGTATTTTAATCTCTCTTTTAAAAAAACTTGTAGAACTTACATTCAAAACATCATAGTTCATTATTGTCCAACACTGCCTTATAGATTTTTACACTGACGTCTGCCTATATACGACATGTTCTCTATTTGTTATCAACTTAATAGATAATGTTTCTAATAAAAGATTTCCAGTTTTACTACCCGGACACAAGAAGTGATAATGGTACCTTCACTGGACTGGAAGTTTACGATCTGTCACACTTACGATGTCCTCCTGATGTGGATTGTCACCACAGCCCTGACCAAGTCTGCGTATCTTAAGCAAGGCGCTGAAAGCCAGTGATGACTTTTACTGTTCTCATGGCTTATTTGCTTGAAGCAATTCAGGAGATAGAAACAAAAGTGGGACTTGAGGCGGAACCGACTTCCCGATGGGTGGTAGAGGGTTCATCACCATTTCAGGGTGCAGGTCCCTCAGAGGGGCCGCAAATGACACACCTGTCTTGCAGACATTCACACTTCGAATTTTTTGGTTTAGTTTGATAGGAGCAGGGCGCTGCAATTATGATTCAGTTAATTAATAATACAGCCCATCTACTCAAAAAAAAAAAACCGAAAAAAACATAAAGAAAAACCACGCCAAAACTCAACGCGCAGAGCCGAGCAGGGTCACCCACCGCCTGAGGGCCGAACCCAGAGCTCTTGGCGGGAAACCACCGGACAGCCCCCACAGCCGTGCGTGGGCTGGGGAAATGGATGGGGCTTAGGGCGGGAGGGAGCGCCAGGCACCGCCCCCGCTGCTACGGCGGCTGAAGGTGGAGGTTGGAGACGGCGAAGATCCGCCAGCCATGAGCGCGGTGCTGGACGTCTTGTGGGAGGACAGGGATGTTCGTTTCGACATCTCCCCGCAGTGAGTGACACCGCAACGCCCTGCATGGCCCTGCCATTACCGCGGGGCTCTCGGCCCGGGCGGCGCTGTTCGGCGCGGGACTTGCCGGGAGCCCTCCGGTGTGGTGGGGCGAGCGCTGAGGGCCCTGTCACAGCCTCTGGGGCCCTGGCGTGGCCCCGGCGCCCCAGCTCCAGGAACAGGCAGCGACTGTGCGGCCTTCGAGGGGCCGGAGCTGAAGGGCTGTGGTGCAGACACAGACTGGCAGTTCAGCCGCGTTGTGGGCAGTAATCTGGGAAACGTGCGGCTGTATCCTGGAGCTTAAGCAGTTCTGCATCACTGTCTCGGGGAACCGTCCGCTAGACGGAGCCCGCGGCTGTGTTTTCTTTGGCACAACTGTGGGACGTCTGGCTGCCTCCGAACGTCTTTCCTGAGGTTCTGGTGAAGAGTCGAGGTCGTACCTGGTGTCTCGATGCAGATCTCTAATGGATTTCCCCTCCACTTAGCGCTTTTTGTTTCTTTAGGATTGGGCTTTACGTTAAAATTTCACGCTACCGCAGTTGCTATGTAATCACGCGGTTAAATGAAATAAACACAAGACAAACCAAAATCTTACCCTTTGTGAAAAATTTAGCAGAGCAATTCTCATGTTGGTGTGCATCTGTTAAGTCCTTTGCTGGCATCTTTCATTTCCTGAACCTAGCAACACTCCTGAGGACCTAGAAATAGAGTACAGGGCAACAGACTGTCCATTAAACACGAAGCAAATGCAACATTTTGTTTCCCATTTTCCACACACTTTCTCCCTGTTTTGGCATTTGCTTTGCTTGGTCACCCTTATTATATAATTATTTACTTACTGACATAGCAAATTTATACCAATAACTAAATAACTATATAATGCACTAATAAAATGAATGTAACATAAATAATAATAAATAAATTCTATATTTAATTTGCTAAAATAGTAGTGTGAGTAATTATTAATTTCATTTTATAAAAACTGTTAATATTTTCCGTAAGACAGATGTAGTGATAGCAGTTTCAGGTACATAATGCTGATTTGTGTGCGTATGTGGATTTTCCACAGTATGATGCACCAAGCAAAAAAAAGAATAAAGGGAACAAGATGGGGAAATATAAATGTCCTTCTGTTGGAGGATAACTCTCATCTATTTTTCTGTAGATAATTTTTTATTTTAATTTTTTTTTGTTTTAGACAAATGAAAATGAGACCTGGAGAGGTCCTTATAGACTGTTTAGAGTCTGTTGAAGATACCAAAGGAAACAATGGAGACAGAGGTGAGTCGTTACTCAGAAATTGTAATCTTCCTGATATTTAACCTGTGTAGGCTCTTGGAAGCCTGTCTGCTTTCCACTGAACTCTGTGTTAATAGTTTATTGTATAAAATAGGTCCATCCTGTTTCACAGATACGTCTTCCCTGGGAATATTTTCAAATAGGGTCTCTTGTTCAGAGTTGTAGGAAAGTGATAAAATGTGTCTCAGAATTAGATTTGAAATTAAAGCTTTGTAATAATAATCTATTTGTAAACATGGTGGTGATCTTTTGCTGTAATCTTGCTTCAAGCTTAGTTTTTCCTAACTTGGTGAAACTGAATTAAGGAATATATATATGTAGTGTGTAAGAGCATGAAGTTTTCAGCAAGCTGAGATGACCATCCAGAGCTTAGGTGTGCTGCTTGCAGGGTACAGGATAGAAGGAATTTGCATATGACATAGAGGTTATTCATGAAGACAGCTGGGATAGTGAACTCACTCCCTTCCCCTTCTCCTTCCTAGATCAGTTCTGCATTGATTATTCTTCCACATCTTCTACCATAGGCATGTGGATCTGAAGTCAATAACTATTTGTGGTTTGATTTCAGGAATGCTGGTATATGCTAGAGGTTGCTTCATTTGTTCCTTGCTGGAGTTTCTGTATTAGCATTAAAAAAGAGCAACAAATTTAGTGATTTTTCTGCTGGGGTGTACTGTGCTTTTCTTTTTTCTGTCAAGTGGAAGAAATACTCTAAGCTAGAGGTAAATAAAAACCACAGGATGGGACATTTCATGTAATGGAAGCTAGTGAAATTGAAAATGTCTACACTTTATTTCCAGGTAGACTGCTTGTGACAAATCTGCGTATTATTTGGCGCTCGTTGTCACTGCCTAGAGTCAATCTCTGTAAGTACCATCTCCTGTTGAACAACTGACTGCAAATCTCGTGCTTCATTTGTGCATTCACAATCATATTGATTGCGATACAGAATGGTTTTGTTGTTCTGTAAGGTCTGAAGTCATTACTAATGAATATTTGTACTGCATAAACTGTTGTAGGAATTTTTAACAAAATACTACTCTTCAATCTTAAAGTCTCAGAACAGAAATTGAACAGTATTTCAGACATATTTTTCATTTGGCCTATGTGTGATTCATTACTTTCTCTAGAAAGAAACAGGAGCTTGAGTTACTTCACACCTTGTTTTACCTATTCACATTATCTGTTTTCCTACATTTTTTACTATCCACAAGTACCTGTCTTTACAAGTTTACTATCATAAACTCTCAATAAGCTTAACATTTCAACTGTATAATTAGCTAGCAGACCTACTTACCTTTAATTTCCTGAAACAGGGGCAGGATGCACTTACTTCATACCCAGATGGTTTCCAGTGCTCAGTTCCAGTAGCCATTCAATATTGGAAATCTGTATTCTGTTCATAATGTATGTGAACTTATGCCTACTGCCTGTTTGCTCTTCCACTTTGGCAGTCTCATAATGTATACACATAGGTGTGTGTGCACACATCTGCTGCTTATGTATTCAAGTTTTAGAATAGACCTTTTTAGAAGAGATGAAAAATTTATAGGCTACTTCAGCCTTGTAGAAGCTCAAGATTAAAATGCTCTCTAGCTTTAAAGATAGTGCATTATTTCTTATATTAAGGGAATATATAAACAGGAAAAAAATTATTGGATGGTGTATTTTTTATGTTTGCTGTTTCTTTTAGTTTTAGAAAATTTCTGATAAGCAACCTAGGAAATAGCATTTTTCTGTTATTTTCATCAGTTCCACAAAGTCCTAATATTTCCATCCACATAAGTCTGCAATATCTGAGCTTGTGGAGAAGCAGACAGAATCTTCCCACAGCAAATTATAGTTCTCCTTTGATTATTTTTTTAATACTTTTTTTTTTTTAAATCTGGCTGTGCTATTATTCTTAGCAACAGCAGGATTGTCATTGACATCCAGATTTAACCCAGCATCATTTTAGTGCATTTGTTTTGTTTTTGGAAGAACTGCTGGGATTGCTTCTGGTTTTGTTTTGTATTAGAGCACTACTGCAGAAGAGGCAAACTCAAATTTACAGCTGTTTTTACTTTCTTCTTTTTGTTTCTTCTCCACATTTTTCGTTAGTGATCTCCTTAGCTTTTCTTCTACAAACTTTCACATTGATGTAGAAAGTTTTGTTTATAAGTGTAAAATCTATGGACAATATCATGATGAAACAGACCTTGAGGCAACAGACTAACACTGAAAACAAAGAAATTCTGATTAGATACAAGAGAATATAGTTCACAGTGGTGGCAATCAAGCAGTGGAACATGTTCACAGAGTGGTTGTGGAATCTCCTTTGGAAATACTCAGTACTGTATTGGAGAGTGCCTGAGAAGCCAGATGGAGCTGGTCCTGCTTTGAGAAAAGTATCAGACCATACAACCTCCCCAGGTTGTTTCCAGCTGAAATCAGGTTTTGATGTTGCAGTGAGTACCCAGATCAAAAACCGTGATGTGTAATTCTCACAAATGTCATCCAAAGCTGTGCTACAAAATTCAGAATTGTTCTTTGTAGTTTTGTTTATTATTTTTTCTTGTTCTCAGAAGTGTTCTTTTCTTTCCCCCCCCTGAACTTTCAGCTGTGGGTTACAACTGCATTATAAACATAACGACAAGAACTGCCAATTCAGTAAGTTTCGAACAATGTTCTTTACAATAATAAAAGCTGAAATTAGTTGTTTATTATACATCAACAATTATTGAAAGTTGGCTGCAAGAACAGAAATAGATTACTAATGAAAGTGTAGTTCAGAAGTTGAGGGAATGTTACATTTCTGTAGGACTATGGTTTCAGTTTCTCAAGGCAGTAAAACATACATTATTGCAGTTTGATGAGTCTTCTGCCTCTGGGTAAGTCATCAAGTCCACATGTAACAAAAATTTATAGAGGCAATGTTTTTGGGAAAAGGAATTTGCAAATGCATAACCTGAATTACATGGAACTGTGAAGCCATTTGTTCAGCTTGCAGCAAACGAATAACAGGGAGGTTATTTAGGTTTCCTAGGACGTCAAATGTAGAGCAGGTAGGCTCCATTTGTCCTGCTGTTGATGGAACTGCTAGTTTCTCAAAAAAAAGTGAGTTCACTTGAAGACAATAGTAGATCAGTGGTAGAATAAGGATTACACCTTCAGATATACTATTTAAAATGGAGTTTTAGAAAATCTATCACAATTATGTATTGCATATGCAGTCAATGTCCTGAATTTTCAGTGTTAGATTTTTTTTTTCCTTTCAGAAATTGCGAGGGCAGACGGAAGCTCTGTACATACTGACTAAATGTAACAATACACGGTTTGAGTTCATATTTACCAACGTTGTCCCTGGGAGTCCCAGACTCTTCACTTCTGTCATTGCTGTACACAGGTAGTACAGTTTGAAGTCTGTCTGTTCTTTTATGGACCAGGTATATAACCATCCGTATTTAACATACAGAAAACTTTCCCAAAAGAGGCAAACACGATGTCTGGAATGAAAGAGAGAATGATCACAATTTCTGGTAGAAAATGAAAATTAATGTGTCTTAATACCAGTCATTGATCATGGTTAATAGTACAAAAAAGTGAATTTTACCATGTATTTTCTGTGTATAATTTCTGTTTACAATAATCTCCTCTAAGTTTGGATCATGTAATAAAAATGAAGAGTTAAATTCTGATCAAAACTCTTACTTGACTACAAAATGGTGGGTATTTCCTACCTAAAGATAACTCATCTGAATGTGTGCATAGCACATTACTATAGATTACTCTTAAAGAGCTATGGAAAACTCATGTCAGTATGCTGGTTGGTTGAGACTAAGCAGGCACTGATATATAAAAGATTCTTGTGTCCATACCATGTATAATATGGCAATCTATTGCTTTGCAATAGAAGCTACAAGATTACTATATTAAAGAAGTGAATTGACATACATGTGAACAGTATGGGAGATCCAAACAGATGTCAAATAAAATCCTTTTAAGTTTAAAGATAAATTCATTAAGGCTCACTGGAATGTAATGGTTTTAATGGTACTCTTTGTTTTTGTGCAACATGATGATATGAAAACTTGAAAATACAAAGTATTTCATATGGGTGCTAAATAAAACAATAAACACCTAAATGGTAATGGATTTTGCTTTGGGTATTTTTTTTCAGAGCATATGAAACTTCTAAAATGTATCGTGATCTGAAGCTGAGAAGTGCATTGATTCAAAACAAGCAGTTGAGATTATTACCACAAGAACAAATATATAATAAAATCAACGGAGTTTGGAATTTATCGAGTGACCAGGTATAGTGAAAAATGACACTGCACTGGCTATGGCAAAGTTAAAATGACATGGCTTTCAGCCAGCAATTTTACCTCTATAATCTTGTAACTTCAGAAGAATTAACCTTAGTTTATGAGCTGATGTGGGCGGAGAAGCTAATCTTGTGTTTCTGCCTCTTGGTACAACAAAGCCTCTTTTTGGCAACATGAAATCTACATGACTTGGCTAATATGCAAGGAACTAGATATACAATACCTATTAAAAGGATCTGCTTATGAGTCTAAAGGTCTGCATCATCCTGAAAGACAATCATGTTGTTTCCGAAGTGCTCTGCTGGATATTTGTATGTTTACATGCACCTCTGAATATAGTGTTAGACTATATTGTCTTTTGATCACTGGAAGTTGAAAACATTGGATTAGGAATTGATGTCTTAAAATGTGGAAAAGTTAAGACTTTAAGGGAAAAAGAAAAAACAGTTCTGTTATTTTACAGGGAGTTAGTTTCAAATACTTCCCAGAGCCATGAAACTAAATGGGAGCTGTTATTTCTGTCTGTGCAATTTTACTCTAGAATGGAAATAGGATCCATCCTAACAAGCTAAATAGTTCTTTGGTCTGCATTCCCTTGGCACACATCTCCACAATTGCCTAAGTTTAACACACATACCATTATACTTACGCTATATGCCAGTTCCAGATCTGTACAGTTAAGAACACACCCAGTGCTTCATGTACTCCCATGAAGTCTGTTCTGCTATGATTTGATCCTTCATTGCTGCAGTAATGCATACTCCCAGCTATTTTCTTCACTGTTGTATCGTTTAAAGATTGGATCTTGATTCTTTGCAATCAATAGACTGGTTTTAGTGTGAAAGAAGCAAGCTTTTGTTGAATTAAATATGAAACCATATCTTGCTGGATATTACTGGATAGCAGTAATCATCGTGTTTGGAAAGAAGTCTGTGCTTCAAAGCAGTTCTAACATACCTTTTCTTTAATAGGGAAATTTGGGAACATTTTTTGTTACTAATGTGAGAATAGTTTGGCATGCAAACATGAATGACAGCTTTAATGTCAGCATACCTTATCTACAAATTGTAAGTATATTGAAACAATAATTTCCAAAGTTAAATGGCTTAAGTTCAGGTTTTCAGTGAAAACTCCTGGCTTGCCAAAACAAGTATTTCATGTCCCATAGTCAGGGAGAGATTTAGTCTTGCCAACATCAGATAGAAAGTAGATTTCTTTTTTTTTCTGTCCAGATTAATTACGGGCTTTCATGGACAGGTACAGATGTTGAAAATAGCTTGTATTTCCAGTTTTCAAACTGTTTACTAACATGCTTCATGCCACCTGCAGGTGGACATGATGCGATCATTTCTGACAAAAACACTTCTCCCTGATGTTCAGGGGTTCAGCTTAGTAATGGTAAATTGGAGGGAATGCTGGTAGCCAAGCTTCCAGAACCAGTAATTGTAGCTAATATAATTTAAAACAAATATGATAAATAGGTAAAGTGGGTGTTTTTAAGTAATTCCAAAGTTTTAACAGTGTTTTACCTCTTTATCATTAGCGGTCAATAAAAATAAGAGACTCCAAATTTGGCTTGGCACTTGTGATAGAGAGTTCTCAGCAGGTAAGAAGTTTTAATAGTGTTTTCCATTGGTTACTTTTTACATATATGATAGTTTCTAATTGTGAAACGTTGCAGGGCTATTTTTAAAGTACTTAGAGTATTACTTCTGTGTGACCTTTCAAACACAACTTTAAAAAAAGTCCTCTCTGCACTCCTTAAATTGTCTGTATGTTAAGGTTAGGATGGTTATTGTGAGTTACGGTTTGTCTAAGCAAAGTAACAGTAGGTCAGCATATAATAAAGTGTTAACAAGTGTGTTCTGACAGATTATCTTTGGGATTTAATTACTTGTATACTTAATTGAAACCACTTTTTTTTAAGCCTTTTTACTTATGTATCTGTTTTGCAGTTAAGAGATAAATTTATTCTTCTTTCATTTGACCACAACCAAAAATGCTTTTAATGGTAATTTTAAAACTCAGGTAACTTTATTTATTATAGCCAAAAGCTTATTTGGTAACAATCTGTAGATCTCACAGACTAAACATTTGCTGACTAGTAAAGAATAAACCATTAGTATCACTTCTGTATTTCTCCCACTTTGTTTGCTGTTATTTTTCTGTGTAAGACGCTTGTTTGCCATTTATGTAACAGTTAAATTCTTACTTACCACGAAGATAAAAATTGTCTTTCTTTCACCCATGGTTTAAATGGCAGAATGAAAATGAGATCATACCAAAATACAGCTAATGTTTTATCAGCAAGCTGGAATGTGCTGCAAATTCCTGGCAAGGGCAAAAAGTTATTTAGATAATAAGCAAACTAGTAAATATATGTCTTCTTTATTTTCTGTTATGTAGAGTGGAGGATATGTACTCGGTTTTAAAATAGATCCTGTGGAGAAACTACAGGAGACAGTGAAAGAAATTAATTCACTTCACCAAGTTTATTCAGCTAACCCTATATTTGGAGTGGATTATGAAATGGAAGAAAAGGTATTCTGCTCATTTTGTTAAAAACACAGTATTGTGTTAACAGCAGTAATAAAATACATTCACCTTATTAGATATGTTGATGTACTTATTTCAGTGTCTTAATTTGCAGCCTCAACCTCTTGAAGACCTAACAGTGGAGCAGGTTCAAGATGATGTGGAGATCGAAGCTGATGAACATACAGATGCTTTTGTGGTAAGCTGCTCCACAGAAAACCAAAAAACCCAAAACACTTCTGGTTTGCTTATTCTCATGTAGGCAATGCACAGCTGTAATTTGGTATTGAAGACTAGCTACAAGTGAACTTTCTACATTTAAAACACTACACACAATTTATTAAAAATACTAATTACTTCAGGAATTTGTTCTTATGTGGATTTTTAACTTAAGATCAAACTATTGCTACAAATAAATAGGAGTAGGTATTTAAAGGAATCATTGCCTGTGTTTCACAACACATTTAGATTAACTTAAAAACCCACAACATAATATAATCACATTAATTACGTTAAAACACGTCATTCTTCTCCTGATGCAGATCATTATTGTGATCTCAACATTCATCTAAGATTCACACTTGAAAGTTTTCTAGAAAGGCAGCAATAATTTTCATCACTCCTCACAACCTTCGCACTCTTGACAATATTAGGTTAGACAAATGTATTAATATCTGTCTCCCAGAATTTCAGGAAAATTTACCTTTAAATGTGTTAGGCTGCTTGACAACCTCCTTGCTAGGAATTTCCAAATTACTGTGCAACCCAGTAACACCTGTCTGCATGACTGACTACACAGGCAGCCTGCATGGGTTTGCAAGTGGTAGCCCAGACACATTGAGCAATGATATGTTTTCTCCATTCGTCTCTGAAACCTGGTAAATCAACAGTGCTATCATCAATCTTATTTCCACATTCTTTCCTTTTGATTTCACATACTGATGCAGATAAGGTCTTACGCTTTCCTTGTCCTGTTTTCTCTCACTTTCTGCCTTTTTCGCGTTTAATTTTTGCACATTTAAACATAGTTAAGACTTGCCTTTTCTGTAAAGGTACATTCTGTTTGGTCTGCTGATGCCTTTGTCACCTAGATTACATAACTCTGCTTCTAAAACAGAGAACTGGAAGCTGTAATGATTAGAAGGCCGTTGCTTATGGGAGATAAGATATCTTCTAGGATGAGAGGAGTGGCTCCACACCAGTTATCTGTGTCACTTGATGGCCGCAGTGCTGTTCTTTAGAGTCTTATAGCTCGAGATCCAGCTGAACAGGAAAACACTCTTTTTTGCCCTTGCCAGTCCACAGGGGCAGCTGAAGTATGATCATGCTTTTTTGGTAAATGTAAAGATCTAAAGTCTGCTTATACAGAGACTTCTAGAGTGGTACATATTTTCAGATAACTGATTTTCTGAAGAGTTTGAGCCATACTTTCCACACACAGAGAGTGGAAAGCCTGCATCTCTTTCCAGGGTCTCTGTTTAAAAGTAAAAAGATTCGGGTAATTGCTTGGTTATTCTGTGTTTGTTTCTTATATTATGATAACTGAATTTGTATTACTTACACATTTTCATTTGGTTTTTGAAATTGAATAATAAATGCTGCTGCATATTCTGAGGCAGAAAATGCTAGAATCCTCTCAGGTTGCCTTAATTTTAACATTTTCTTCCCTATGAAGCATTTGTCAGTGTATCAAATGCAGTATAAAAATTGTACCATTTAAAAATCTTTGTTTGCTATGATGGAAAATTCAAAGACTTCACTTAAAACGAGTATTATCACCAGCTCCTCTTCGAACCCTTTCTATTTAAGTGTAGGAAAAAACCGGGATCTTATTTACAAAACTAAACTAAAACACATGCAAACCTTACAGGCTGCTTTGTTGAAGAAAACTTACCGAATACAGTGTTGACAGAATTATTAGCAGATTTATTTCTAGACTGTTTTTTTTTCACGAAGTCATGAGTTCTTCTTTCCTTTTTTTGCAGGCTTACTTTGCTGACGAAAACAAGGTAAGAACATGTATTTTGGTAACTGTAAAATATGTGTTGTTCACATGGGAGAATAAAATTTAAACGTACCTTCTACTTTATCTTATTTTCTCTCTTATCAATTTAAAAAAGCAACATGACGGGGAGCCTGTTTTTTCAGAAGAACTAGGACTTGCGATAGAGAAGCTGAAGGATGGATTCACGCTCCAGGGGCTCTGGGAAGTAATGACCTGATTTAGATCCGCACACATTTGTTTCTGAAGCAAGCAAAGACTCTCGGTTTGCAGTGAGCTCACAAGATTTGTAGAACATAATGTGAAAGTAGCAGAGTAGCAGAAAAAGAACCTGCAGAAGCCTAAGACCAGGCAAATAGTAGGTAATATACCCTCGGGATATGTCATAAAGATTACTCCAAACCCCTTGTATGTGTAAAAGCTTTGTTTCTGTCAGTACTTGGAGGACAACCAGTATCATGTAAGAAGGGGTGGGGTTGCGGTGGCTGTGAAAGCCCTGTTCCTGCAGGCAATAACTGTTCCACAGGCCCCAGAAGTCCCACCCTTACTCTGATCACATGGTCCCTCCTTTCAGTGGCTGCCGTTTTGTTTCATCTACCATTCTGTATGATGTCACATCCCATGTTTTCATACTGCCCTGAGACCTTGTATCCTGGGTGTTTTCAGGCATGGCTTTGGCAGTACCAGCCACCTGTCCTGCTTCCCTCTGAAGGTGGTCATAAGGAAGCCATCTCCACTAACTCCCAGGGTTACCATAGTGTTTCCACCACCATTTTATGGCAGATAGCCACCATTTATTTACAACTTCATGAGACAAATGTTCACATAGTGCCCTGGGATTGGCTGCAAGGAACAGCCCCACCTGTTGTGTTTTACCTGGAAAAAAGTCAGAAAAGGAAGCCTCTGCTTCCAATGTACATGGAGGCCACCATTTGAGATAGGGCTGTGTGTAGCATCTAGTTTGATGCTTAGTTTAAAGTATGCATCTATTTATGCACAGTGATGTACTTTCTCCCAATGATTTTATCTAAGTCACATTTACATAACTTGTTCAATGTTGTGCAACACACAAGTCTCACATCCAGAACATTTTTCTATATAGGGATGTGTCCGTGTCATTGCAGCAGGGCTGTGTGACTGGTAACTGACACAAAGCTGTGTTCCAAATAGTAGTCTTCACGTCTCATAGTTTGTTAAATGTTCAGCACATACCTATCATTCCAGTATTTCATTGTAATCCAGATACCCTCAGACAGTTTGGGTTTGGGTTTGGGTTTTTTTTGCTAGAGCAATCCAGAAAAAAGTGCACACAAATAGCTTTTGTGTCTGAGTCATTAGACCTTTCTGATACTATGTGTTACAGAAACGAGTCATTTATTGTTTAAAAGAAGATGCAGCTGTTGTGTTTTCTAGTGAGATAAGACCTCTGCGCCATCTTCTCTAAGTGGAAAAAGTGAAATGAGCTGTCTTCTCAGCTGTTGTTTTAGCAGCTGACTGTCATAGTGAATTCACTGTGGTGTGAAGGTAACTGTGGTGTTTGTAGAACATCTCTCAAGGTTTATATTTTAATGATACACTGCTTAGATTAAAAAGGAGTAATTTCAATAAACTTAGATAATGATACACCTCGTTGTAGATCTTGCATTCAAATAGCTGTGTTTTGATCCTGTTTCAAAGAAGGTTTTTCCACACGGGTAAAATACAGTCCTTCATCAAGGTACGTTAAACAACTTAAAGTTTCTATTTTGTCTGGATCTCTGTTACCAAATCTAATAAAAATGTAAATGTTCCTGGTCTAAACTGTGAAACCTTTAAGAGATGCATACTTTTTTCTAAATTCACAGTCACTTTTCAAAGTACTTGTCTAATTTGGGGCTTTTTTTAGTTTATATGCCAATTTTTGGAGTTTTAAAAATTAAGTAATGCTAATACATTAAATAATGTTAATATTGTGGATTATGTTTTTCATTCTCTGTTCTGCCTTCCCTCTGACCTGTTTTTGGTCCACTTTAACAGCCGTTACCATTTTTTAGTACAGTTGAATTTAAAAGGATTGGTAATGTGTCAAGACTACCAGAAATGAAGAATAGTGTTTATAATGGGAGGTGGGAAATTCAGTTTGAATTATTTGTGAAAGCAGAACTCTACCTGAATAATGAAGATGTTATATGTAAACAGTAGGGGTTTGTTCACAATTAAACAAAACCAAATGGATGTTAAGAAGCTCACAGTCATATAAGGAATATGTGAAGAAGTTTCAGCTGAGATCTGGTTATGTGAAAAATAAGTAACAAGTTATAGGACAAAAGGAAATGGCCTCAAGCTATAACAGGGGAAGTTTAGGTTAGACATTAGAACAAACTTACTGAAACTTTATTGAAAGGGTCATCAAGCATTGGAACAGGCTGCCCGGGGAGGTGTTTGAATCATGATCCCTGTATGCATTTAGACACAGATGTGATTTATCAGTGGACCTGGTACGGTTAGGTTAAATGGTTGGACTCCATGTGAGGTTCTTTTCCAACCTGAATGATTCTGTAGATAATTGGTGCAAAGCTCTGTAATTTCATAGTATTTTTATGACTTCAGCAATGTGATGTACTGAGTGACTTCTAAAAAGTGAACAGTAGATGCAGCTGACCATTTGGTTAGTAACACTTCTATTTCTGAATACTTAGTAACATGTGTAGTTATAGTTTTGCTTATAGCTCTGTCACTGGCAGTCAGATTCTGCTGTCCCTACTCACGTAAAACAGTTTCTTACATTGCATGTAATCTCATTGATTCATCATGGAGCATGATGGCAAAACCTGACCATAGTGACTAAAAGCCACAGTTGTTTCTTTCAGTCTTAGACAGCTGCTAGAGCAACTCCTTTTTTTTCCAAACCACCCATTCTAAATTCCAACCTTTAAGAGTGTGTACCTATATTTAGCTAGTGAGATTAAGTTGCAGAGGCTTCAGGCTGGGCAAAGCACATTGGTCTGCCTTTTTTACAGACAGACCTTTGGGCAGACAACAGCTAAAGCTTTCTGCTCCCTCCCCTTTCCCAAGTATTTGCAAAATGGATTCCCAAAGGGAACTCACTGAAGAGCTCAGGCTTTACCAATCCACTCTTCTTCAGGATGGCCTCAAGGAACTCCTTGAAGAGAAAAAGTTTATAGATTGCTCTCTCAAAGCTGGTGACAGAAGCCTGCCTTGCCACAGACTGATTCTGTCAGCATGTAGCCCTTATTTTCGTGAGTATTTCTTATCTGAGCAAAGTGAAGAGAAAAAAAAGGAGGTCGTTCTAGATAATGTTGACCCCAACATCCTGGATATGATTGTCAAATACCTTTATTCAGCAAGTATTGATCTGAATGATTCTAACGTGCAAGATATTTTTGCTTTGGCCAGTCGCTTTCAGATCCCCTCTGTATTCACTGTGTGCGTCTCCTATCTTCAGAAGAGACTTGCCATTGGTAACTGTCTGGCCATCCTTCGATTAGGTGTTCTGCTTGATTGCCCAAGACTTGCATTTTCTGCCCGTGATTTTATTTCAGATCATTTTGTGCAGATCTGCAAAGAAGAGGACTTCATGCAGCTTGCCCCACACGAACTTATCTCAGTTATTTCACCTGACAGCTTAAACGTAGAGAAGGAAGAACTGGTATTTGAAGCAGTAATGAGATGGGTCCGAACAGACAAGGAGAACAGAGTAAAGAGCCTGGGGGAAATTTTTGACTGCATACGTTTTCGTCTTATGCCAGAAAAATATTTCAAAGAACATGTTGAGAAGGATGATATTCTGAAAAGCAACTCAGACCTGCAGAAAAAAGTAAAGATTATTAAGGATGCTTTTGCTGGGAAACTGCCTGACTCTAGCAAAAGTACGGAAAAGTCAACCAAAGGAGAGGTAAATGGTGACGTAGGAGATGAAGACTTACTACCTGGCTACCTGAATGACCTTCCTAGGCACGGCATGTTTGTCAAAGACCTAATTCTTCTCGTTAATGACACCGCAGCAGTAGCGTATGATCCTCTTGAAAACGAATGCTACCTAGCAGCTCTGGCAGAACAGATTCCCAGGAATCATTCCAGTATAGTCACCAAACAAAACCAGATCTATGTTGTTGGAGGACTGTATGTGGAAGAGGAGAACAAGGAACAGCCTTTCCAGTCCTATTTCTTTCAGGTATAAGCTTTATAATTGATGGTGCTATAATAGGTGCTTAAAAGAGTTATTGGAATGTATTCAAAGTTAATGTGAGTGAGTTGTGTAGTGTCTGTATGATTGATGGTGAGAAGTATCTACAAATAGCTACTCTTGTCTCAGGGAGATAAATGAAAGGGAAAATACTGTTACGAATCTCTGTTAACTTCCATGGGAGAGCTTTAGCTGCTTTAGATCTAATGAAATGTCTTTATTGCATCTGAAATACTTCTATGACAACAGTAACACGTACATTTTAAACGCCTCCAGTGTCAATAGTGTCAGAAGTAATTTTCCAGAACTTCTTCAGAATTTTGCCAGATTTTCAGAAGTTCTTTCGTTGGGTCCACATTTGAAAACCTGAGGGCATTTGAAAATAACATGGTTTAGAGACAGAAGATTGTTTTCTTGGCAAACTGTCAACGTCAGTACACTAATACTGAGTTTTGACAAAGACACTAATTTTATGTTCTGTAAATCTGTGTAAATATAGGGCTGACTAATGCAAACTATAACTTCCACGGTGTAATCAGAAAACACTAACAAAACCAGAATGTGGCATGCTTACACTATAAACCGTAATGTTCTTAGCTACTTAGTTACATGCTTTGGGGAATATATAAACCTTATATAAACCATCTTATAATGAACTATGCAATATGCTGCTGGCCAGTCTTTAGGCACACTGGCCTAAAATTGGCCAGTTCCCCTACTTTCAGTGTGAAATAGAGCAGAGTCATAAGCAGTGCTAGAATGTTAACACCTTCAGATATTAAAAACTACTGTTTATAGGAGTATGGCTCATTGCAATTCCACACACAGCATGTGTGGGGCATTTGTTATGAGAGGAAAGTCTTAAGTTTGCTAGAGATGGATTTGCAGTGTTTCATTTCCTTATATAGGTGTAAAACTAATTGCTGAAGTGCAAAGGTTGTTACAGAAATATGCTTGAAATAGAAATACTGTGGTGTTGTCGTGATGTATATAATCTAGAACTGAATAGCCTAAGTCTCCAGCTACCAGAAAGGGGCCCCTGAAAAACTAAACCTCAAGATTGATATTAAAAATTCATGAAATGTTCAGAATCCTATTTTATGTATCTACACCAATTTCTTGAAATCCTGCTGTCTTCCTCACCTTTAATATGCTTGCTGCTGGTACTGCCTGTATTTAAAATACTTGACTCCATTACTCACATGGCTGTTGTTCCCTCTAAAATGTTAATGCCAAAGTGATTTTCACTTCCCGACTTCCTGATCTCTATCAGTGAAACACAAGGCTGTCACTGGCACAAAAATGCCTGTCTAGTTCATGCCCTATGAACAGGAGATCTGTCATCTTCAAGACTCATGCCTTAAGTATGCTGTGACCCATGATAGGTACATCTTCTCATTATGGAAACCAGACCCTGCTACTGGGACAATCCACGTCCATGAACATGATTTCACTGTTGCAATAAAACTTCCTGTCCCATAGGCATCATCTTTCAAATTTGGGAGATGTATTTTAGCATGGAGACCTTGACTGTGGAACATCTGGAAAACGGACATCACGGAGATAAATCTAGTTCTGATTACTTTGAACTTTCCTTTGCTTTCTACCAAATGCCTTTATGCTCATACGAACTCTCAGTTTACCTTTCCTTCCTGTTCATCATGAAGTAAATCTATGTGCAATGGAAGAGAGAAAATACTGTTTTTAATATTAGAGAGGTTCTAGTTCAATTTTAAGTTCTCAGATTCAAATAAAAATTACGCATTGTGGTTCTAGGAAAATATTGTATATTTTATTTTACTTCTGTTCTCCTGCTACTGCTTTTCCTTAGGTGTTTTCAGCATACTGGATGTGATTTAAGATAGCCATGGAAGTGCTTCAATAGGGATGACATCCATCAACAGTATTGCCAGTGGAGCTGCACTTCATGCCTTTTTTGCTTAGGAGAGAAGTCTTTTTTCATTTGCCCTCAGAGAGCTCAGGAGCATATTTGTGATGAAACACCACCTCTTCTGCTCTGGGATTGCAGAAGAAACATCTGTGTCATTTGCTCAGTAATATTTCCTGATAATTAAAGAGGATCAGTGTGAGGGTGTCTGGCCTTCCTCTTGTAGCAATGAGCCCAATGGGATACATGTTTTTTGTGTGGAATGGCTGGAGTGTCTACCTTCTTCAAGCAAGAATAACTACTGCTTTCCAGCGTGTGATAGGGAACCCAGGGAGTGAGGGACCTTCAAACAAGGAAGAACTTAATAGGCATGTGAGTATGAGCAGATGCAAAGAGAGCAGTGTGGCTCTCACTGTGTTAGGTCTCAGCACCATAAAGCACAGGTGTGTAGAAGTCATCATTCATTAGCTGCTGTGAGGGGTAGGTTTTTCAGGCAAACAGATGTGCTGTTGAAAGATAGTGAGTACAGCTTGATGAATTTTGTGGAACAGTGTTGACTGTGTGGATTTTTCCTATTTGCATTTCCTAACACTTTGTATTCTGATGCTGTTTCAGCTGGATAGCATCGCTGGTGAGTGGGTTGCCCTTCCTCCACTGCCGTCAGCCAGGTGTCTCTTCGGGCTGGGAGAGTCAGACAACAAGATTTATGTAATTGCAGGCAAGGACCTTCGCACTGAGGAGTCTCTAGATTCAGTATTGTGCTATGATCCTGTGTATGTTTAAAATTTAATTATGCCCACTGAGGACATGCCCACTGTCAGATGAAAGAGCCTGATGGTGATACTCTTCTTGTTTCAGGGCAATGAAATGGGGTGAGATCAGAAAACTACCCATCAAAGTATATGGCCATGCTACTATCTCAAACAACGGATTGATATATTGTCTTGGTGGAAAAACTGATGATAAGTGAGTCTCTTTCGTCTTTCCAGTACAATTTATAATGTTATTTGGTTGGTCCTTTACATATCCTCATGCTCAAAAATCAGGAGTTTCCCATATACATCATGTCCGGATTAAGGATGTTAACAGTTTGGCAGAGAGTAACACCCTATGGTATAGAGGATCTATTTTTATTATAAGGTGAAATTGCATATAAATTCTAACCCTAACTAGTTATTTTATTGACTGTGCTTGTTTCCGAGGCAGTTTTTACTTACACTGCAGACACATCAGTAATATACAGCTATAAGGGCCATCACTGAAAGTCTTGTTTCCTTTAAGGTAGAAATATATAGGTGCCATGAAATGACTATCATTTTCTGACCTGTGATGCCTGTTAAGACCTTGATGGATATAACTTTAGGAGAATGAAAGGTTTTCACTCACGCTGAGCATATGCTAGATTGCTGTGTTTGTATATGGGACATTTAAGATACAAGCTTCTGAAATCCAAAACGCAGTATAGTATTTCTTTTACAACCTTTTTCATATGTTGGTCCACAAATGCTTCTGAACACAATGCATTGGGAAAGAACACTGACATTCTCCTGTAAGAGTCAGTGAAAGCTGCCCTGTATAAGCAACATTTAGCATTTCATTTAGCTCCATGGACATGATTAGTGCTTTGTAGACATGCAAAGCTTCTTTGACTTATGGAAAACTCTTATGGAGAGGAAAAAAGTATCATCCATAAACCTACACAATCCACTTCAACGAGGTCTCACTTGGAACAAGCCAAAGGTCCATTAGAAATGCTCACGGGTATTGTTTTTCCTCCCCAGGAAATGCACTAATAGGGTATTTGTATACAATCCCAAGAAAGGAGACTGGAGAGACCTGGCTCCAATGAAAGTGGCTCGTTCAATGTTTGGAACAGCTATCCATAATGGCAAGATTGTCATTGCTGGTGGTGTCACTGAAGAAGGTCTTACTGCATCTGTTGAAGCTTTTGATCTGACCACCAATAAGTGAGTGCAATATTCAAGCTGTGTTTAATCATCTAGGCTTTTAGGAACTCAGAGGTAAGATTCACACATCTGTTCATGGGGCTAAGCTCCCACCACGATGCTTGGTCTGTATTCACATCTTCAGTAACAACAGCAGCAGCAGCAACCTTGAAGAGAAAGCATCTCTGGCCAGTCCCAGCTTCTATGTTAACAGAACTGCAAACATGATCTAAGAGCTCATGGGGTGAGAAGAGCACACCCTCTAGCAAATATTTTTAATTTGGTTTTTAAGTCTGATTACTTTCCCAGTTTAGTTGACCATAGCCACGTAAACAGGTGTGCTGGCATACTAGGGGAGAAGTGGGAGAGGTTGGCAAGGGCTGCGCTATCTAGTTGAAACGGCACTGGCACTAAACATGAAATCCTGGCAATGTAAGCCAGGACTGTCTGAATGCCCTTTGTGCACACGGCCTTGCTGTGTCTCACTGTTCACTTACCTTGTCGTAGCAAATACAGTTTACTACCAGTCAGTGATGGGCAGGCTAGTCTCCGTATTTATTTTAATACAGAAAGTCCAAGAAGACTTTCAGTTTTAAGTGCATGCTCTGAAATTCTATAAAGTAATGACAAAAGAAAGTCAGTCATACCTGGAATGAGCTCACTTATTCGATCCAGATGCTTTGCAGTGTGCTTACTCACTGTCTTTTGCAGTCATCATCCAGGAGTTTATACCTTCTGTATCTTTCTAGTCTTAGTTTTCCTTTTACCAAAAAGTAACTTCTGTTACTTCGGTTACTTTTCCTTCCAATCATCTCATTTACAAACTTCCATTTAAAATTATGCACTCCTTTTGTATAAGCACGTGTTGCTAGACTGTCTTCTCTGATAGGTGGCATTGCAGCAATCAACCTCACAACAAAAACTTACACATATGCTACCCAAAGAGACTTGCTTATAAATTTCAACAATTTGAAACGTGAGCTATTCTAGAAGTCATTCTGTGAAGGAAATTTGTACTTTACCCCTTCTGTAGAAAGCAAAGGAAAGATTGAGTTACCATGATGTTAGGCACATTCTTCTGATACTCGGGTATCAGAATCCTCGGGTTCTTGTCTTCATTTGCTCTGTTACGGTCAAGTCACATAAGCAGAAGCCTGCTAGCTTTGATGCTGAAGAGGAATGTCTGTGTGTTTTAATAGGTGTGAACTGGCAGGCTATTTGGAAATATGCTAATGAGCTCCAGCAACCCTTTTCTTAAAGGCAAATGATGATAATGCTACTTGAAATGAATATGCATTTTGGAAACCACAGGGAATAGATTATAGCAGCTGGGAAATACTACACCTTTATAAAGGATATTACTGATGATGGGACCAGGCAACCAGTAAGATGTGGTCTCTGGGAAGAGATGTTATCACAGTATCATTCCACTACTTAAGACTTGCAGGAAGTCCCCCTGGGGATGAAGACACTGAAACTCACTGCTAATACATCTCATACTTTTTTCCTGTTACTAAACCATTAACTAAAGTGGTCCGTGGTACCTGAATTTTTGTCTAGAAGAGATGTATTTTAGTGCATGCAGTTGAGAGGTTTTCTCACGTGTTTGTTTACCTTAGATTTTTCTTTTCAATCTAGGTGGGAGATTATGCCTGAATTTCCTCAAGAGAGAAGTTCCATCAGTTTAGTCACCTTGAGTGGAGCTTTGTACGCTATTGGAGGCTTTGCAATGATTCAGCTTGAATCTAAAGAATTTGCACCCAGCGAGGTTACTGACATATGGAAGTAAGTTTAATTTATATACTGCTTTCCTCACAGAAAGCCCTGTCTACAGTTGCAGGTTGTAGACACTGGACGGTAACATTAATTTTCTGTTTCAACTCTGGAAATCGTGGTGAGAATCAACCATCACACAGGCTGTACAGCATTTGCTGACAGACGGAAACGTCGTAAGGTAACAAATAAGCATGAGCCTTATGACTGCTTCCACTTACTAAGAATTTGAACAGTCTGAGTCATAATCTTCAGATATAAACATTCTGTTTCATGACATTCTCACAAAAGAGAAAAAGCTGGTGTGCACAGAGGATTGTAAGTACTCCTGTTAGTAGTCAAATGAGTAATTTGTTCAAAGAGAATCGGAAATCCCTGTCTCTAGATTTATTATTTGAACTATGGTAGGAGTGATCAAACATCACATCTCTCCCGTGACTCTTTAAGTTGTTAATGTAGATGCAGGAGGATTAACTGACAGAAGGATAGAAAGGATTCCCAAAAAAACCCAACCCTTATATGCAGGAATCTGCAGGAATTTAGAAGGGGTATTCAAGGAAGCTTGACACAGACCAACAACGAACTCTTGGGATGAGGAATAGGAAAATTGGCATGAACAGTGAGCACCTTTCTGTTCTGTTCCAGGGGACAGAAGTAGCTTTTTATGCCATCCTTCCTTATGCCATGGTTGCTACAAGCCTTTGCAACACGAGGACTCTCCTTTTCTTTTATGTGTGATGAAGCGTCACACGCATTTTAAGAAGCTGCCTTCTGACCGTATTTTGTTAAATGCAGGTATGATGATGAAAAGAAGGAATGGATCGGCATACTGAAAGAAATCCGATATGCAACTGGAGCCTCCTGCCTGGCCACACGCTTGAACCTCTTCAAGTTATCAAAACTGTAAACAGCATGGTGGAAAATGTGACATGGTGAGGGAGTTCCAATAGGCTCTTCTGATTGTATTGCATGAAAATGTTCCCTAAATTGTACAGAGCTTTGTAGCAGCATACTAGTTAGTCTGTTAACTATCAAATGGTTCATCTGTCTGCCCACGTCTTGAGATATTTACTGTCTAACCAACAGCTAAATTTTGCCACCTTTTAGAATGCTGAAGAGTTCTGATTTTTAACACTGATGAGAATAGTGAAGATTTCAGAAAGAACTCCAGGTTTCACTCTGTGAAACTGCTAATAAAGCTAGTTAGACTACCTTACAATCAGACAATCCAGGATACTGGTGTCTTATCCTCCACACAACAGCCATTAATTGTTAAAGGCAACTAGTAGCAAGTAGCTAATTTTATTCTAACTGGCTGTTGTCTAACATTGTAATCTCCCCCTTCAGCAATTTTCGGGAATCCTGCATTCTTCAGCCATGTCTTGAATGTATTTTCATTAGAGCCCCCTAAAAATAATGTAGCCTGGAATCAAAGTGCATATTGAAAACAAAGGTGGCATAATAGTGTACGGTCTAAGAAACATTCTCAGCCAAAGCTGTACTAGTAGCTGGATGTGAGGAGAGAAGCTCACAAGGTTAATAGCTTTACAGTTTCACCTACTATGTTTAGGCTTCTGTTAACAGTTTTTCCACTTTTTTTATGCTTTTATATTTATTTCCAAAGCAAGTATTTTATGGAAGTTTTTGTCAGACATCTGAGACCGTTACCATGCATTTATGAAAAAGTCCTAGGAGAACTGATCATCAGCAAATATCTACAGCACAGAGGTCTCGTCCATCTAAAAAAAGAGTTGATTCATTTTGATGTTAAAACTTTTAACAATTAAACTTTGTTTTAAAAACCATGAAAGTATTACTTGATGGTGTCTCTTGATCAGTCTATTATCACTATCGTAATTGACAGAACAGATTTCTTAGTACAGCCTTTGCCCAAAACAGAACACTCTGTTTCCTTAAATCAGTCTGCCCACCATTCTTAGATTATCTCTTCAGGATTTCTCTGTTGATTAAAGAAGGTGTCATAAAACTGAAGGATGACATACATCTAAATCTAATTACAACTAATTTAGCAGGAAAATTACAGCACCAAACCAGAGAAGTGAGTCCAACTGCTGAATGACCAAAAAACACATGCCAAAGGCACAGGCATCGCAGCTCATTTCTGTATGGTACTGTACATCAGTACATAATTGGTGGGACATCATCTCTGTTTTCCCTTTTAGTACCCAAATCTTCAGCTGTTCTTAGCATCTTAGCTCCAGCTCCATTACTGATTTACATCAGCCCATCTGCTCTAGCACTTGCTGAATTTATTTAGAAAGAATGACTGCAAAGGATCAAAACCAGCACATTTTACTGAAATCTCCTTTTACTTTGCTTTTCTTAGATGGCCTTTCTGCCACCACTCATAGCAAGCTTTAATCCTCTTTGCATTATGAATACTCCTAACTTCCATTATTCATGTAATCTTGAAGATACCTTGCTTGGCACAGAGGAACTGCAGGATACCTCAAAGGCAGGGTTCAGCTCAAACACTTGACTGATCATTTCACCTACAGCCACTGCTACCTTTCTTACACTCCAAGGTTGCTACCTGAAGGTCATCTGTACAGGAAAGAACCCTCTGATTGTAGCCCACCTTCTGGGATCACAACCTGTTCTCTGTCTGTTATAAAAAATACAGTGTGCATATCGTCTATATTCTCTGCATGCCTTCAATGCTGTTTCCTCAAAGCACTCATCTTCTACATCCTGGAGCCCTTGTTTGTTTGATACTGTAAGCAGACAGCCATCTACTAGTTTTCTTAGTCATCCCACCAATGTGGGGGCTGCCTCAGGAGGAAAGCACCTTGCAGCTTCGATGAGTTCTGTTTTGACCAGATTTTACCTGGCTTTATATTAATGTCCCAATTCGTATTTAGTCGGTAATAGCCACAACATGACCGCCTCTGCAAACGGGCAGTTACAGAAGCATGACCACTTTACTGCTTCACAATGAACGTTGTCCTGGCTGTTCCAGGTTTTCCTTCCACATCTCAGTATCGTGTACCTCCTGACATAAACCCTGCCGGAGTGTGATCGCAGGAAGCTTGGTAGCTGACAGATGGTTTTAAAGCATGATAAATAAACCAGCAGAGTTTTTCAACACCAATAACCAAGGTGGTTGCTACTCTCTGAAGGCTCTTCTTGGCCTTGATTCTTGCTTTCAATTTTCAGACTAATTTTGCTCTTTTGTACACCATCTTATTTACAGAACAAGCAGGTTAGATGGCTTCTCTAACTTTATTTCTATCAGCAAGAGCTAGTCCAATGCATAATGCCACACCAATAAATGTCATTAATTATCCAGCTGCTAGGAAGTGCCTTATTTTATATACATCTTTCAGGTTTCCCTTTCAAGTTGCATTTAACTGGAATAACAGGAGTTTCAAGGGGCTTGGTGACTGCCAGATCTCTAGTCTATCTTAAGTATGTGAAGGTGTTCCAGCAGGCTCAAGCAGTACTTCTCACATGCCATATCACAGGGTAGGAGAAGCAGCTGGAGTTTCCTCACTGCAAACCCCCCCTCCAACACGGACACCCACATTACCGCTGTTCTGGAAGACAGAAACAGAATGGCTGCAATAGCAGTCCTATTCTTAGTAAATCTGCGGTTTGGTTTCTTGATTTCATGGTACACCTACTCTTCCATCCCTACTGGTCATTCTGTCACACGCTGGAGGACAGACATAATTTCCAGTAGTTCTGCTGCCTCCTCTCACAGTCAAGAGTATTTCCAACTGTTTCTGTGGACAGCTTTATGTCTGGTTAACCTGTGCTATTTATTCAGGAGATAATAATGTCATTTTATGCCCAAAATGTCTCAGACTCATGCACTTAAAGAACAGCTTCAAGATAATTGGAGTTTTCAAGGATCTTTATCTCATCTTCATGGTCTGTTGTCACCTGCTTTGTGCAATCCCTATCAAATTGAGGATTAAATCTCTTGAGACCTGATGCCCCATGGCAAGCTTTGGTCCAGCTGATTCAGAGATAAGGAGATTTTTGAAACCAAGTGTTAAGGGATTACAGAAAATTTAATGGTACATAAAGGGTTTGTATAGAACATACTTTTCACTTTCTGACATCACTCTGTTCCATACAGAAGCTTTCTTAGATATTCTAGCTGTTCAGCTTTGGTTGACAGAACCATAGAATTCCACTCAAACAGAGGAATCTGTAGAACAGAATCACAGAGAGTGTTAACACTGGAATAAGCCACATACCATCCTGCAGCAAAGAAAAGGCTCTTTGACACGCGGTGTTCTCCACTCGAAGATACTTTATCACCTGTGACCTTCTAAATACTGAAAGTATTCTGATACTGAAAGTAGTAATTTCTCAATATAAGATTCTTCTTCATGTAAGTACAATTTACTTTCAAACACCAATGCAGAGATGTAAAGCAGATGCTCAGGCAATGCAGGCTGTGACAACTCAGGTCAAGAGAAAAACCCAAATCAAGAGGAAAAATCCTGATTAATACAGTTTGTAAGGTTCATACATCAAACTGGAATGGTGTATCAGCAGCATAACATGTATTGTCTGGGCAGTCTGAGAAAGGACAATGATCTGGTTAAAAAAGCAACCACCAAACAAGATTAAAGAAAGATTCTAGCTAAAATTGGAGCAGATGAGGAATTACATGTACGGACAATGTGCATTCATGAGCCTCCATTACTGGATATTTCTATGGTGGTGGTTGTGAATTATCTCTGGCAACTAGTCTTCTTTGTCACAGCACTATCACTGCAGAAGACAGACTGCATCCTCATGCCATCTTGCAGCTGCTGTCTGGATGTTCAGTATTTTTCCAGTGCAGAAATCAGGATTTTTAGCATAGAAATATGAACTGAACTTCTCACTTCACCTTTTCCCCCTCACTGAGGCCATGTTGATATTGCTAATTTGCCTGCAGTTAAGGTAAGACTGAGACGTCTGGACTTCAGTTTTGCTGCAGCTACTTTTAGAAAAAGTACAAGTTCCATGAAGTCCTTGCACCATCTGGACAACAGCTTGGAATTTCCCTCCTAAATAAAAAATTGCTCTCACCTCATAGGTGCTTTTGACTACTAAAACTACCTTTGACTCTGTTGTAAGGAAAATGGATCAATCTGCACTACTGATACAAATTGGAAAGGACATAAAATACTGCTGACTGCTCACCTGAACTACCCGGTACCCCAGCATTTCCAGATGTCGTTTTTTCACTACTGGTTCTCCTTTCAAGTGACGTGAATTGTTGCTAAAAGCTTTTGAATCAAGAAATTCCAAAGCAATTCTGCAAACAACAAAAAACGTACATGTACTTTCAAGACTTCCCTGAATTTTGAGAAGTGCCAATTCTAGTTCAGTTGTAGAAGACTATTACTAGATAAATCTGACACTTCATAAAAAAACAAACTCTCTGAAATCAGACAAAACATTTTCCTCTTATTTGTCTGGAGATACTTGAACTTCATATGATTTATGTGTTTATTCCCTTTATGTTTTGGTTCTAATGGGAAAAAAGAGCATTCTCAAGGGTTACATTTGAAGAGGTGGGAAGAAAACAGTATTCCAGTCTCATGAAGCACATGTTGGGAATGCCTTCTGCTATAGTACCCTGGGTCTGGATGGGATGGAGTTACTTGGCTTCACAGCAGTCCCTACAGTGCTGTGTTTTGGATCTGTGACCAGTAGTGTTGACAACACAACGGTATTTTGGCTATTGCTAAGGAGTGCTTGCACAGCATCATGGCCTTCTCTGTATCTCACTCTGGCATTGTATAGGGTGGTGTTCCCAACACACTGGGAAGAACAGCTAGGACAGCTGGCCAGAGTGCTATTCCACACCACGTAACACTGCTTGGCAATAAAACTGGAGAAGTTTTCCCAAGCAGCCATTGCTGCAGCACTCTGCTGGTGGTGAGTGACTGCATTTGCATCAACTGTTTTCCATTTTTCGTTAATCTTTTTTACTTTTCAACTGTTACACTGTCTAAATTCCAATGCTGGAGGTTTCTTCCTCAATTTTGACCTCCAGATCATACTGCAGGGAAGTGAGCAAGCAACAGAGTGGGAGTTTAATTACAACCTGGGGTCAACCCACCATACCTTAGAAAGCTAAACCTTCTAAGGCTATGGAAACAGCCTTAAAAAACCAGAAAAATAAACAGTCTAGGAGTTGTAACAACTGTGTACCACACAGGCATCAAAAGCCTTGTCCAAACTTAGAAGCTTTGAAGAACGCATGAGTTCAACGTACTGACCTCTGAGCTCCTGGTGGCACAGACTTTCTCCCTTCATGCTTGATACCATGTCTCAAGTGTGTTCTCTCTACATCATACAAAGGCGTATCGTGGGCCATATAGGAAAGTGGCTTTTTATTCTCATCCAAAACACACTCAAAATCTGCGAGGAAAAAAAGAAAGCTGTTTAATGACAAAGCTGAATTTGATCTGTACAGTGTTTCCTTCTAGGAAAACAGAGATACACAATGTTATTTATATTATGCAGAGCTTTTCAGAAACTGCATTTTATACAGCAGTTTCTTCTCTACAGTATGTTGTGTCTATGTGCTCAGGGGCTTCCTGATCTTTGTGATAACACGGGTATCAGAGGTCTTTAGAGGTCCCTTCCGATCCCTAATGATTCTATGAATCCTTGGAGGATTAACTTCTCACCTATTTCATAGTAGTATGGTGTAAGAACAGATATTCTTGCATACTGGCTCCCTCCCAAGATCTCCGACAGCAATCTGTGAACATGCTGGCGCAAGGGATTTATGCAGCTACTGCCTACAAAGACAAAATAAAGAATTCATACATCAAACCTTCCACAGACTGAATTTTGAAAATAGCACGTTGTGATGCTGCAGCATTTTTGACAACCAGATCCCTGGTGTTATTTCATCACAATTCAGAGTCAATTTGATCATCTTTCAGATAGGAAGTGGTAGGTGCCTATTAGCATGAATTTCCAATCCAGACCTTGCATCCCAGAATTCTTTCCCCTTACTTCAAAGGGGAAAGTCAGATTTCACCTGCTGGATTTTGTTTGCTTTTAATCATGCTTAGGCACTTACAATTGTTTAACACCTTGCTCCATCAAGCATCTTTAGTCTCAAAGATAAAGCAGATGAGTTTCATGACAATCAATGAAAGAAATAGCGAGCTTGCACTAACTGGATTTTTTGAAATGATCACTATTCTGAAAGATCTCAGTTGCAACACTTGATCTTTCTTTTCCCTCTCTCCTTTATGAATCTTGACTCTTCTATGGAATATGACAGCAGTGACAAAAAAGGAGGCAGTAAAACCGTGCGCTGTGAAAAATCTACGTCAGATATTCCTGTAAGTCAAGCAGTGATCAAAGTGACCCACCTCCTCCAGCAGACAATCCTTATGATTCTCTTCTTGCCTCTCTCCATCCTCCATGCCATATGCATGGTTTCTCTGCATTTAAATTTCATTTCTTATGAATAAATATCCCATCTCTATTGCATTCATTCTCATGGGGAAAACTGTTTTGCCATTTGTTGGACTATTAAGTAGTTGCACTTTCTAAGAACGCAGCAGCAGCAGAGAGTGAGGTGTACTACCATGTGCTAGTGTCAACGTGACCATTTTAGAAGTGTCTAGCAGATGGCAGCTTTTCCTCTCCCAAATTACTTACCATTCTCAAAGACATGTTGGCTGTAGTGCTCATGAAACCAAGGGATATGAAGTTCTGGGCATTCCAGACAGACTGCTCTGTTCAGTTTCATGAGACATGAGCGGACCTTCTTCTTTTGAGTATCAGACAGGACTGAGATAAACAAAGTAAAATGATGTGAACTGAAATGTGAAAATCCAGTGTGCTGCATTAAATGGCTGCTTCTTCATTCTTTACTAGAAAAGCAAATATACTGTAATAAGAATCTTAGAAAGGTTCTCAAAATCCCTGAGGAAAAATTAGAAAACCAACAGTTTCTCTCAATATTAAGAACAGAAAGGCAGAAGAAAGAGGGCCATTTAAACACTTTTCTATCATTTAACTTTGAATGGTTGAAAGCAAAATGACAGTACATTGATAGTGAACAATGAACAGAGAGAAAGGACAGAGACAATCAAATGCTCAGTCTCTTATTTAGAGAAGAAGCTGGCAGGACTTGTTTCTTGCAGACAAGAATCCCACATTATCTCTTGAGCTTTGTGACTGTTTCTAGTCATAAGTCCCACACTTGGGTAATGCTATTTCAAATAAATTTGAAGAATTATTATAAGTTGACGATAAAAAATATTTTTAAATTAACTTCTCTCATCTATTGGACCACAGTTCCATTTTATGCCAAATGCTCCATAATGTAATTCATCCCAGAGCTAGGTATCTACCTTCAAGTTGAGTATCCAAGTTGCTTAGGAAAGAAACATTAAATATCTTTGTTATCAGAACTGGAGGAAAATATCCAGACACTGCCAACACATGACCAAGCAACACCAAGTGGTGAGTTTCAAAACAACCTGCAAAAATCAGACAGAAATCCATGTTAACATACGACATAAAGCTGAAATGTCCTCCCTTGGCCTCCCAAATCATCAAAGTTTCTTTCCCAGTGTACAAAATGAACACACAGTCAGGTTAAGGACTACCTCTGCTAACTGCACCACGGTACAAAGTAACTGTCACTGAGTCTTGGTAAGAGGAAACTAAGTCTTAAAAAAATGGTAACTCCACAATACTACAGTGAAGTTTCACTTCTATGAGGCTGTATCATCAAAAAACTCTCTACACATTTCCTCTCCAACTTAACCATTTCTTTGTGATGAATCACAAAATGTAACCTGTGTCCCCCAACAATCAGTCCTCGAGGAATGCCACAATTCTCTCCAACAAGAGAGAATTAGAATGCTTTTTATTAGACTCAAGATACATTGCTAGTCCCCTATGAACAGTAATTTTTAAAGGGTGAAATGAAGCTAGAAAACACAACAGAAGCATATACTGAACCTTTGTTGTGGTTTAACTTCAACATACAGATACACTTTTTTTCTTTGCTTAGGAAAAAAAGTCCAACCCCCATTCTATTCCTATTTTTATTCAGCGCAAACACTATGTTCCACTGATACTAATTTATTTGATGTCAGAATATCCTCATCTGATGTACTTACTCAAGTTAGAAGTAAGATGTTGGATGCAACTCTCAAAGAACTGTTCGTTGTTAGGAGGATCATAATTCAGAGCAGAGAAAAGGAAGAGAATAAAATAAATTTCGAAGGGGTGGATCTAGAAAAAAAAGACATCCTAAATTAAGTCACTGCAAAATACCCTAATATTGCTTTAAAATAAACAAGGATTTTATAATTCATTCACAATTGTTTAAAACTAGATTAATTTTGGTTTTATTTTCCTGAGTTTTTTTTAATGTAAAAATCATTGTAATTGCAGATACAGCTAAAATTTAAAATCTATTTCATGTAGACAATCTTGCTTTTAAAGATTCTTGCTTTTAAGAAGTTTCCCATTAAGCTGTTACAGAAACTAAACTATCCTAGAATAAAACCAAAGATCTACATAAGTACCAGATTAAGACAGAGGGGGGGAAAAGACAGCAAGAAAACACAGTAATTTTGACCAAAAGACAGGTTATTGGAGAAATCCTCACAAGAATGTTAAAATAGATGTCTTGTGATGTGGCTACTATAAAGAAGTTTTAAAAACATTACAACAATCAGATGGAATGCTGAACACAAAGGGCCATGACTGACTTAACACCGACTGACTGAACAATAAAATAGAAAAGGAAAATTAGAGTGAGAAATAATATACAGGGAAGCAAAACAGCTTTGAATGATCGCAGGGAAAGATTAGCTCCAAGTCAGGTACAGTGAAGAAAACTGCTAGAAACAGCATACATTGTGTTCTGAAACAAGTTAACTGCTAACATGCTCTTTCTTACCAAATAACTTATACAGTAGTTTGATTGATAGAAAAACTGTTAATACCTTGTCTATATTTTCAACACTCACTGAAGCTATTTTGTCCAGTAATAAAGGACAACAGTGGTTTGTTTTTATGAGAAAAGAAGACAACTGTAACACATTTGCCCATGTTACTTGATCTATCAAGCGTTGACACGTGGCCATAGTTTCCTCATAGAGGACTTCTTCAAACCACTCTCTGTTCACATGTTTAAGTTCTTCCAACAGAAGATTTAAGTTGTTGGCTTTCTGAAGCCTCTGAAGTCCACATGCATTTAGTTTTTGCAGAAGCTTTGCACATAGCTCAGAACTGTTTTGCCAGTGCAACTGGTCATAATGATTCCATTTGACAAGAGCTGTAGCAATGCAATTCAAATGATGAAGTCTGCATTGAGGTAGAATGGCTGCTGCTTTGTTTATAATGGTCTCCTCCATATGAAAGGAAGGAAGCAAGGCCAGAGCACGAAATATTGCAGCAGTATCAGCAAGTATGACACTAGATTTTAAAAAGCTGGAAGAAACACAGAAATTAAAACAGAGCATCAGTACTAATAAAGCACAAATGTTTAAAAAAACAAATAAATATCACACATGAAAATTATATTTTAAAAATTCCTAGCTGCACATAAACTATAAAATACACAGCATATTAATAACATGGTAGAAATGCACAATAACTGCCACCCTTTTCATTAAATATCTTCTAATTTACTCAAAACTGAAAATGGGAAGAAGATAAGGAACAACTCAGCTAGTGAGGCTTCAAGAGTTACTTATGAACACAGAAGGCCTTAGTAAGAGCATGAGATCCACCTTTTCTTAGTAAAAGCATGAGATCCTGATTTCTGAGGCTGGACTGCCAATGTCATTTCTATCCTTGGAAGCACAAAGTCTTGAGGTGCCTGAGAAACATAAAGGTATCACCTACAAAAAACAAATACAGCCAGGGTGGTGTGTTCCAACAGAGGCTGAGCAATGGAAGCAGCAGCGGCAGATCTCTTTTGTGATTCCAGAAACAGTTTCCTTTTATCTGTTGCAACTCTTCAAGCCTAAGAACTAACTAGACAGTCCTTCGATCAAAAGAGTACTTCTGTTTCACAATTTCACTTATCCCAACCATGGCACTCTTACTGGATATTTTTCAATAGTTGTTCCTTCAATCATTAAAGAAGTAATTAATACCTACCATTTCTATAGATTAAGAGCTGAGATTTCCTGTTCAATGACATTATACTGCAATGGTAAAGGGGCAGGGGGAAAAATATACAGCTTTTAAGACACTGTATCTTATTAGCATGTAATACTAGGTTTGTAGTCAAGACAATATCCACTTCCTATCCTCTGATTTGCATGTATAGTAGAGTCAAAAACTTCTAAAAATTTACTATTGGTTTATATATTATGGAAACAAAATCTAAGATCTTAGATTTTGCTATTTAAAATATTAAGTAGCAACAGTTTAATACTACATTTTCAAGAACTAGCTACATTTCAGAGAACACACACTTACCCAAACAGGAACAGTTTTAATTTGGCCAACAGCTCCAGATCATCACAATGCAACACCACCAAGTACTGCGTTAACTTTACCAACTGCAATACATGATAGCTATCCAGGTGTTTGTGCAGAACAGAAGCCATTCTGAATACAAGCAAAAGATGACATGGTGTTATGCCAATACAGAAGATACTGCAAAGCTCAACAGTACAAGGGTTGTCTCTAGGTGCACAGCACCTAGAAAGACATCTACACTTCTCTCCACCCCAGTTTCCCATTATGCTGTTACAGAAACTAAACTATCCTAGAATAAAACCAAAGATCTTAGTGTTCCACTAAGACATAGCAGTGGAGACACTTAGTGAAGCGCAAAATTAAAGCCCTCATCACAGCAAAGCGGCCACTTCACTCTAATAATTTGTACTGCAGATATTACAGTCATCTAAATTTAAAGTAGATCAAGAATGGGATAAACTAGAAAAAGTATCACCAACTTCAGTGCAACTATACTCACTTATAAAACAGTGCTTGCTACAGCTGTGTTGGTCTGAAGCTGTGAGTTTGTAGGCAAAGATACTACATTAAGACCTTATTTCTTCTTGAACCTTGCTGTCTAAAAAGCATGAATTCACTTGGCCTTCTCCTTAATACCAGTACTACTTCTCCCTTTCCTTACAAGGATCTATTTAGTTAAAACCACTGCACTGAATCCAGTTGTGGCTCACAATCTGCACTTAAGTCTGCTGCATCTGTCACATATCTGATGGTACATCTTCTGTGACCAAAACCTCAACTGCTTTTATCTCCAACGTATTGAAAGGTACTACCTCTTCCTACAAACAAATGTTCTGTTCACAACTACAGCAAATCTGGTGAGGTTCTCAAAGACGTAAGACTTAACAGTTCAAAGTAAGGCACAATGATTTTTGAAGAAACAATTCACATCAGTAACAGGACCTTCTAGACAGGGCACATTCTCCGCGACTTACTGTATTCTCACTTGTCTCTCTACAACTTACTGTATTCTCATTTGTCTCACCAGTCTACAGTAATTGCTAGAGGTTACGTTTGCTCAAATAGAACCATGTATTTGTAGATGAGCACAAAACTGTCTTACATTAATTTGGTAGGGTTCAAATGACCTTCTGTAAAATGACTATATGATCTCTATTAATTCTGGGTCAAGATGTAATATTCTACAATCTGTAACAGGTAATCATATATAGTATATATGCATTTGTGTGTGACACACTCTCCACTCACACCTTCCTGGGTATTATATAGCTTTCTATAGGAAAAGGAAGTAGTTTACTTAAAGACTATAATTTCTTAGTAGTTAAAAAAAAATACTTTTTGAGTAGATGAGAATTTCTGCATTTCATTTTCGCGATTGTCTTCAGTATTATCAACACTTGGTGACTGCTAAATTCTTGTGACATACGTGCTGCAGTCACTAGCAACCTGAAGAGGGAAACAAAATACGTGTTTTACAAAGAAAAACAGTTTAAAATCTCCAGCAAAGATTGTGGCCATTTTCTTTGACTAGGAGGGAAAGAACCCATAGAACTCACAGGAAAAAACAGGAAAACAAATTCACCCCAAACTAGAGCCATTCTGCTTCTAAACTGTTGATCAGTATGGCACAAATAAATAGAAGTGAGCATGTTAGATCAGCACATGTCACTCTGATGCTAGAAACCAGTGAGTCAAACAATTCTGAAAGTAGACAAGAAGCGGGGAAGTTACTCTAAGACACTACACAATTCACAATCAGCAAGATACAACAGTATCAAAAATAAGTTGAACTGGGTCTGGGGCAAATAAAAGCTATTACTTTTCCTATCTCACACTGGTTTTTACCAAAAATAAAATTAACTTAAATAAATCTACAAAAAGCTTTTGGAACTGAGTCAGCTATAGCAAAACCTACACAGTCACACAGATTATCTAAATAAAGGCAAATATTCATGAAGAAAAGTCAAACTACAACTAATTGTAATTAGTACAGCAAAATCATGCCTCAAACTTCAAATTCTGAGAGAACCATAATCAACATCAAATAGCTTTTTGTAGCACAAGAAACACAGGAAATTAAAATCTGCCACACAATTCTGCGCCCTTGTTGCTAGAAAAATGCTGAGTGCTCCCCACTGATGACTCTTCCTATAGAATAGATACACAACAAATTGGGACAGGACAATACTCAGGTCGTTATACCTACTGCCAAATCTTAAAAAAGTTAAAAACAATACATTCCACCACATATATTTCTCAGGGCAAAGACAGAACATGTTTTACTACTATCACCTGTTAAAGGAAAACTGTAGTTTAAGTCACAGAGGTACGAGATGGCCTTGCACAAGAGCATTCACATTGTCTTTGATGACTAGACTCAGCTTGCTATATGATTGTTTTAAAGCAAACAGCTCTGACAGTGTTTCCATAAAGAAAACATACATTGCTAGGAAGTTTCAACTAGAAAATCTAATGCTCACCTCACAGATAGGCTCAGAAATGCCTCCAAAAAGGGATTCTTTTAATTTCTGTGCAAATGTCTATATTGTAAGAAAGAACTGTTAATAAACTCACCTTTCTCTTACCTTGGATCCTGCTATAGGCCCAAGAGTAGAAAATAACTTTACAAAGGTTTCAGGATCATAGGAATCATCTACAGTTTCAGACAGCAGCTGTTTAGCAACCATGTGGAATTCAGCATTTTCAAAACCCAGCTGCTCATACAGTCCAAAAATACGACTAAAACTGTGTATATCAAGACGGGGAGCACTCCTAAGTACAATCTTGTTGCAGTTTTCTAGCAATGGATGATATCTCAGTTTAGCATTTTGAAGAAACTGTAGTATTCTTTTAGCGCAGTTGAAGTGGACTTCATCCCCTTCTGCCAAAAGCTGTCCAGCTTTATGTAGTAATCGATGTTGAAAACTCTGTGAGATAACATCAGATATGCCGATCATCAAAACTGACAAGACCCTAAAAAATTCAAAAGATGTTACACTTACATATTGAACACTGTAGGTAATAAATTTTACTTTCTTTTTAAATAAACCATGCAAATAAAGGAATGTTAGTCAGGGCGTTTCTGGCTTCTGTACAGAAATGAATTTTAAATCTAATGCAGAAAAAAAAGATGAGCAAAAACCATTAAAACATTTCTCCTAAAAAGTAAAAATCCTGTCTTCAGTGAGTTTCTGAAACAATTGTGATTTTTCAGCCCAAAAGTTGTATGAAATGAAAGCGTTTGACTAAAGCAAGACCCTGCCTTGTCCTGATTCCAATATGCAAAAATGTCTTTAATCATCAGTGGAAACTAAAGAAATCCAAACAATTCTCAAGTGACAGAATGAAGACAGAAGTCACTGCCATTCCTAAAGAAAGAATCTTACAGGAATAATGCTTCTGACCACGGGGCAAATAATTTCTGTAAAAAAATGGAGTACCATTTCCTGTATTTCATAATTAGGCTCCTCACACCCACACATATGTGTTGCCACTACCAGGTCTTGTATGAAACAGGGGGAAAAAGGAAGTGCAGCCTTTGCTATAACAGCCCAGGGGTAACAAAGGCAAGAAAAAGAATCCTAGACTTCTTTGACTAGGGCTAGGTTTTAGGTAATTTTAATATTAGAGTAATACACTAAGTATATTAGCAAGAAAACTGGTTTGTTCAAGTAGAAAAAAATGCAACTCTGCAAAGACAAAAATAACCCTGCTTTAAATCTCCTTATTGCTACCCACAATAATAAACAAAATCCATGTCACAGTGATCCATGTCATAGCACACAAACTATCAGTGTCAAAGGAGAAAATATTCTTCTGGTGAGCCTCTACCAGAGCTCTCAAAACACGACCATGTAAAATCTGGAATTAGGATAAAGCAGTATCTGCTGGTTTTCCCCATAAGTAGAATATTAGTTTTAATTAAGAGTTTAAATTGGTTATAAAGGCTTTGCAGAATATCAGGGAAATGCATTCATATAAACAGACTTGCCTGCGAAAACTAATGCACGAATAGAAATCTTTCCCACAAACCCCAAACTGAAGAAAAGCAACCTCCAGTTCAGCGAAAGGGAAAGTGTCCAGCAATAGCAGCCCTCCTACTATCCATTTCATTGTGACACTTACTTTATATCCTGTACAGAATCCAGATTAACATCCACAATATGAGCTATTTTGCCAATTAGAGGACTTAAATGTCTGCGTTGCTTGTGTAAACACAAGGCGAATTTGGACAGAGCTGGCAAACTAAGCCTGTCAAGACATCAAAGGAAGACAACATATTTTCCTTTATTTCTAGCAAATAACTAGAGACAAAAGCCTAGTTCAATAATTATACATAAGACCAGGTTACATTCAAATTACAAAGCAAGGAAGCAACATATCTAAGTATTTTCTACTTGGTCACCTACAGATACCTTGGACTTTGCCAGAACACAGGTATTTCAAAATACAGCATACTGCGCATATGGAGCTCTACAAAAATCAGAAAAATCTGTATTTAACCAGAGCTGTGCAAGAAAACCATAAAAATTACTTTCTAAAATGTTGTGAGGTAACTAAAATGAATGGGAGCGATTTATTACCTCCTTTTGTTATGTCATTTTGTGTTCAAGCTACATTGAGTCTATTTACTCATGTCCCAGGTGTTAAGCTGGGAGAGACAATCCTGTGCCAAGACTGACACTAGCCTTTGCCATTAACCTGAGATTAAAGAATGAAAATCACAGTATAGAAAATCCCAGTAAAATAATAAAAACAACCCAGCAAAAACAACAAAAAAATGCACATACAGAAAACTGTTGATGTATTAACACAAAAGGCTTTTGCTATAACTGGGATGAGCAGAATTCTAACAACCATTTAAAATCCAGACAGCAAGGACCAAGATAAAACTCTAAGTACTAAAACCTGTGATTTACTTCAAACACATAAATCTACACAGACTTGAAAATCTTTCAAAATCTGAAGTAGCAGTCTCAAGCATTTCTGTAGTAAATTCCACGAATACCTAAAGCCTCCATATGTATAAAAATAATTTCAAACCCTTCAGAAATACAACTGACATTCAACATATTCAAAATACCTCACAAATGCAATTTGAGATCTCTGCATAGCCTCATGTGATAGAAATCATGCTTGCAACGTATACATTTCACAAAACATAGTAGTACAATACTTGCCTTTCTAATCTTTTCCATGCTTCTGTAACAAGCACTTCTGCTAGAGAATCATGGCCTTCAACATTAAGCCTTAAGAAGAAAGATATGAGAGTCTGAAGTTTGCTTCTAAAGTTATAAATATATGACATATGTCCTTTCCTTATTTATAATGTTTTAGATCACTGCCTCCATTCAAACAGGTTATTAACATTTGTGCATTAATAATCGTAACTCCATTTACTCAGAATGCAGAACAGATCCACTCTGCCTGCATCTCAAAAACTGAGGCACAGGACATTATCTGTCAGAGGTACAGAAGCTGGCAAGTGGTAGTCTCCCAGCTTCCTTTCAGTAATTTTGACTTCACAGCCAAAATTCCTTCGCCTTTTATTACCAAATACCAACTTTTAGATGTGAAATTCAACAGGATGCTGCTTACCGCAGAACACTATATAGGGTGTCCACTATGTCCTCATCTTCCATGTGTTCCACCTTGCTTTCTGCTAAAACACAAAGGGTAAGAAACTGAGAGTGATTTCTTATATAGTCACTAGTCCGTAAGAGATGCGGCCTCTTCTTTTGCAATTGCCACAGCATGTTCAATGCAATTCCCACATGTTTTTCAGAAAGGCTTGCTAAGTTCTTTCCAACAAGGCTGAACACTTCATCTTCATGAGTGCAGCTATTTAGCTGGCTCAAAAGCAGATCGCTACTCAAAGCCCGAGCATGGTAATGTCTCCGTGTAAAAAAGCTAATCTGCCTCAAACAGAGCATTTTGCTGTGCCCACCAGCTATCTTTAAAGTGTTCAGGAAGATTCTTCTTTCATATTTCACAGTAAACAGTGTTGTTACAAAGAACAAACTGAGGTATCTAAAAAACAGAAGGTAATTTTTCTTCTACGCTGCATGGTCACTCTTGTAAGAATTCACTTCTGAGGCACCTGTAATGAAAAAGAATTAAAGCAGTTAAATACAGTCATGAATACTAGCTAAAAATCAGTCTCTACCTTTTAATCTTCTGAGTAAGCTAAGCTTGAGAGGATCCTACAGCCTGGATTCTTCTCAGAGAATCTCCCAGCAGTGAACCTGGACATGCTAACAAGCACTAGGAAAAATCAAAGCTGAGTTTTTTTAGCATTCAGGCACTGCATGACAAAGTCAAGTGAGGCTTGCTCTCAGAGGCCACTCCACAGTCACAAACTGGGGTCCAGGAACTGCCAGAAAATATAACTACTGGTATTAAGAGCAAGTGATACAGTAAGAGCTCCTGAGTTGGCATCACTGGATTCCTCTATCTACACTCTATACATGCCACCATCTCATATCTACCATACCCAATCTATGAGCCTCTCACAGAGTTTCCACACTCTTCAGTATGTGATCTGTGTCTTGTAAACACATAAAGGTTTTGATATATGGCTTCTAGTCAGAAAGGCTGACTGCTTTTGTAATACAAAACATTGATCAGGCTCTTCACTGACTGCATAAAAGCAAAGAGACAAGCAACAAAACTACCCACATTACAGTGGAAGCTACAGTCTTTTCTACTGAAATTTTCTAAGTATTTGTTTCTGAGTATTTAACAGATCAAGTCAATTGCTATAGACTTGCATACAATTTTAAATTGTAGTTAATTATAGCATCTTATAAAATACATACAGAAAGGACAGGAAAATCTTTAAATCAATTTCCTAACAGTTCCAAAACAATAAGCATTCTCAAGGGTCCATTACAAATTACAGTGAGCCAGGAAGTCTTCCGCAAGAGTGAAATCCTGGACACCCACCACTCCGCAAGAAAGATTTCAGTAACTGAGCGTTGTGCGGCACTGGGTGTCTGTCACCTCAGTGTTTGTCTGCTGCAGCCACCGCAAGCTTCGCGACCCGCGCCGCCAGGAGCACAACCCTCGGTCGACACACGCACCCGACCGCGGCCTAACTCACCCCCTGCCTCTGTACCGCGGGCCCGCCTCCTCCGTTCCTGCGGCAGGCGGATCTGTCCAGCAGTGCTGCCGAAGGAGCCACCGTAGACACTCCCAGCCCGACCCCGTGTCTGGCGGCGAGGCGGCGGCAGCCACGGGGGTAGGGAGGGACGGAGGGAGGGAAAGGAGGGAAAGAGGAAAGGAGCCGCATGAGGGGCTGCAGGCGCCGAGGCGGGAAGCACCCAGTCTCGCTAAACCGGAACACGGAGCAGCCGGTGTCGTCTGCGTCGCTTGTGGGACCTTCCCGCGCCCGCAGAACGCGATCTGAGAGTCCTCAGGTGCCATTCACAAGTGCATCTCTGCACTCAGGCCGCAGCAGAGACAAATCTCAGTCCTCCATGTCCCTCCCCACTGCATGTGAGCCCCCTCAGCTGTCAGAAAATGCAGAGAGAGGGAAGTCTATACAGTTAGACCTTCCAAGTGAACCTAAAGTAATTTCAAGGTGACCTTGATTATTGACCTCATGTTCATTCAACTAACATAATAGAACCAAAAAGTTTTTCCTTCCTAGAAAAATTACAAAGGACCGAGGTTCAGGAAGGGTTCAAAAGCTCAGCTTTGCTATCTTGTATTTAATGCAACCTTATTTTGAATTTTAATTTTTTTATGCCTTAAAAAATATCTAAAAATGGTGAGGGCAAACGAATGCACTACAAGGTGTACTCGCGTAAGAATACAGATCCAGGTCATCTTTCTGGACCTTCTCTCACTACTATTGATAATAACAAAGCCAGCTAACAGTTTTGCTTTGAAAGCTTACTTAAAATCACAACCAGGAGAATTACCATGACCAGTTTGGACTAGCTGTTTTGCAGCTGTCTATAAAAGATTTGGATTTTTAACTTTTCATCTGTGGTTGATGATGTGTACCTCATACACTAGATGCTTATGAATATGGAATTCAAACTAATAAACCAGCTCCAATTGTATTTATGATTAGTTTGCAGTGGTACAGCATGTAAAATTTACTAGATTTGTGACAATTTTTTGTACTGTAAAATTTGTTCCTTCTCCTGTACATTTCTGTTAGCAAATCCCAATTGCCTTAGAGTCCACACAGGCATAGAGCTAACAGAGACCCAAACCCACTCAGGTGGTCCCAAAGGGTGGGAATTACCTATTTAAAAGAATCTCAGGCCTTGTGCAAACTGACCTAAGAACTCCCTTCTTCTAAACTTCCACTTTAGAGGAAAATGATTCCATGTTCATATGAAAGGTACTCCTGTAAATTATGCAAAATTTTCATTTACAAGATGCTGAACTCCTTTCTTTTGGTACGTGAAATACACTTGGATTAAATAAATATATCTAAAAGAAATTAAAAATACTATATAAAACTATCTCAGAGTCTAAGCTGGACACATAGGGCAAGAAAACAAGATTTATCAAAGCATGCTGTGGTAAAGCCAGAAATCCAAACAACAGCTTCTTTAGAATTTCAGAATTCACAGGGTCAATTTCTCAGTGATTTTTTTCCTGATATACAGGAGAAAATCTGTTTTCTTGCCTTCCACAGACTTCTCAACAATCAGTCCCAGGACTTAAATTACTTCTTCTTTCATACCATTGAGAGCAGCCAAATAGTGGAACAGGCCATCCAGGGAACTGAGTTGCCATGCCTGGAGGTGTTCAAAACCCATGTGATTCTGGCTCTTGGAAGCATGGTTCAGTGGGCATGGTGGCACTGGGTTGATGGTTGGACTTGATGATCTTGATCTCTTCCAGCCTTAATGTTTCGATGATCACTGACCCAAATACCACCAGCCTGAATTACAACCCTTGGAAGGAGGTACATACTTCGGTGTAAGCCTGTTAATTTTTAAGGTGCTCACACCTTATGCATTGTCACGAGCTTTCACGTCTCCGTGATGTCAATACAGACACATGGGATCGAATTATCAGGAACTTTTCTGCATACAACTGGTCAAAATCCCATCACACTTCTTTACAAGAAAGCCCTAAGACACATGTCTGGTACTGCTGCAGTAGCCCCAAGACCCTCCAGTACTGCTTCGGCGATCCCTAGGGGTCCCGCCGGGGCTGAAGTCAGTACCGGCCTGGGGCACGTCTGGTTGGAAGCTCCTGCGCCCCGCAAAAACCAGGCCTCTGGCTCCCGCAGCTCCGGTAATAACTGGCGCGTTCCCGCGCTGAGCCTGGGCGCGCGAGGGGCTGCGGGAGGGGGCGGGGCGCCTCTGACGAGTTCGAGGAGGCGGGCGCCCCCTCCCCCAACCGCTTGGGCTCGTTCCGAGCGGTCCCCGCTCTCTCCCCGGCGCCAGGCAGGGCCGGTGGCACCCCCTCACTTCTCTCACGCCCTTCGCGGGCAGTGGCGCCGCTTCTCCCGTTCCCGCTCCCGCCACCCCCTCGCCGCACTGCCCCCGGGGTTGCCCCCTCCCGCCCTTT
>VZRI01013196.1:141397-208995 GCA_013397515.1 Upupa epops
AGTCACTGCCCAGCCTGTATCTGTGCTTAGTATTGCCTTGCCCCAGATGCAGGACTTCACACTTAGTCTTGTTAAACCCCATGAGGTTGGCTTGTGCCCACCTCTCTAGCCTGTCCAGCATCCTGTGGATGACATCCCTATCTCCCGGCGTGCCTGCTGCACCACACAGCGTGGTGTCATCCACAAACTTGCTGAGGGTGCACTCAGTGTCTCCGTTCATGGAACCAATAAAGATGTTGAATAAGACTGGTGCCAGGACTGATCCCTGAGGGACTCTGCTTGTCACTGGCCTCCACTTGAACAGGGACCCATTGACAGCCACTTTTTGGGTGCGGCCATCAAGCCCAATTCTTTACCCATCTACTGGTCCACCCGTCAAACCCATGTTCCACTAGCTTGGAGACCAGAATGTGGTGTGGGACAGTGTTGCAGGCTTTGCTGAGGTCCAGGTAAATGACATCAGTTGCTCGCCCCTCATCCATCCAATCAAAATAATTAACTGTTTTATTAGGGTCTGGCTGCAGTTACATATCAGACCTTGAGCTGAATCAACAGTTTAAAACTGCTAAAAGAGGGACAAGTTACTGTCTTCTGCTGACTCTCATTCAGATCAACTTTTCAGCTGATTCCTGCTAAAATGCACAAAAACTATTGCAAGAGAAAAAAGTTTTTGTTTCCGTATTAATGAGTGGACCTAATTTAGTAACTTGGCAAGCATTCAAACCAACGCAAATTACTAGCTAGCTGGGTTTGATGAAATGTATTGTGGGGAGTGGGAGAAACATTTAAATATCTGCCTACCATCTAGCAGTTTCAGACTGGCTGTTCAACTCAGCCACAGCATAAAACTGAATTCATGGCAATTTTTGCTTTTGTGGATCCCTTAACCGACTCACAATAGACTTAAATTGGCACTTGGTGTTATCTATGCCAGATCGCAATTGTACAGGTGATTAGAGGGTGGGTGGATCTGTCCCTTTCACTGCTAGTAACATGCTGTGAAATGGAACCATAGCCTTAGAGATAGCATACTTCTTTGTTAATGCTTACTCCTGCTATTCATAACTAAGGTGCCATCTTTTGAGCACTTGAGTACAAGGACACAGAGGGGCTGGTGTGTGTCCAAAGACACACAAGGCTAATGAAGGGCCTGGGGGGCAGGTCTCATGAGGAGCAGGTGAGGGAACTGGAATTGTTTAGTCTGGAGAAAAGGAGGTTGAGGGGAGACCTTATTTACAGCTACCTGAAAGGAGATTGTAGAGAGGTGGGAGTTGGTCTCTTCTCCCAAGTCACTAAGAATAGAACAAGAGGAAATACCTTCAACTTGTGCTTAGAGAGGCACATTGTTGGACATTAGGAAAATTTGATTTTTCATTGAAAGGAAGGTCGGGTATTGGAACAGGATGCCAAGGGAGATGGTGAGTTGCTGTCCCTGGAGGAATTCAAAATGCTTAGATGTGGCTTTAGAAAACATGGTTTTAGTGGTCATGGTGGCATTGGGTTGACGGTTGGAATTGATAACCTTGGAGGTTTCTTCCATCCCTAATGATTCTATGACTCATAAGCAATATCAAGGAAATGTCCTCTGTTTGAAGAGTTTGGATCCCCCTGCAGCCTTTATGCTGTTTTGGGAAAGGAGAGAGGTTAATCTCTTACAGGTATCTTAAATGAAGAATAGTTACTACATTTCACAGTTTCATTGGTATTTAGTTGAACTGTTACTTCTGATTATCAAATCATTCTAAGATTCATTTTAAGTTACTCTTCTTTTCTTAATGACCGGCTTGATAGGTTCATCTCTGTCTGTCAGAGAAACAGAAGTTGTTTGGGATGTGCATTAAAAATTAAATAAGGAGCAAGACTGCCTGATATTAAGTGGAAAAAAAGCTCAGAATGATCAGTACATGTAGAATAAAGAAAGCAACAACAGAAATTATGAGGTCTCTGCTGTGTTGGTAGCAAACAAAAAACTGTTCAACAGTAATACTTAGTTTATAAGTGTGCTTTTTTTCCCTCAGGTTAAGATCAGTTCATTAAGACTTCCCTTTATTAAATAGCATTATTTAAAATGGGAGGATTAATGTATTTTAAAATAAGTATTATCTTGAAGTGGTTTTTAATACAACCTTCAGCTAAAGTGAACATCAGATTTATTTAATAAAGATGCATTTACTTAATTATAGCATGTGTGGTACATTTAAAGTAACTGAAAATACTTTCTTTAGATGAAAGCTTTGCTGTAAAGCACAACAAAGAATTTCTCCTTTCGATGGCCAACCGAGGAAAAGATACAAATGGTTCACAATTCTTTATGTAAGTATTGAACTGTCCTGAAATGCATCTATGGTTTGCCCTTTGTAAGCTGCAAAGATCATCCTTCCTTCTAGGTATTGAAGAATAGCTCCTGTGCAAATGCAAAGTTGGTGTTTCTTCACAGTTTGATGGAAGCAACTGTTTTTCTGATGTGCTGTTTAGGGAGCTTGACTCTTCATCACTGTTATGTCTGGTGCTTGCTATCTGTGCAGAACTGCAGAGTAGGCTTCAGTAGCTGTGTTCTAATTTGGGCAGTAAAGCAAACCTGTTAGTTCCTTGTAGAACTCTCACTACTTTCTTCTAGTGAGCGGTGTCTAGAAGGGAGCAAAGCAGGTCTGGTAGTAGAAAGGTTTTTTTGTCATAAAACAACTTGCCAATACAGTATCATTTAAAAATAAGACTTAAAATACTAAAATATACAACAGTAGACTCTTAATCTAATGTATATACAGAAGACATTCTTGTAATACATCACTCATAGCCATGTGTCATGACCTTAATTTACATGGGTAAGCTGTAGGTTAGACTTTTATTCTGGAATTTATGACTTAGTGTAATTATCCCACTGTTTACTTACCCACTGCCATGGCTGACATCTGTATGCCTTAGTAATGCTGGTATAGGGCAAAGCTGAGAGGAAGTCACTTCTCCTTTTATGTCAAGTAGTGTGTATGCAAGAGGTGCTTTTTTTTTTCCTTTTATTTCTGATTATTTTCTAATGTATAGATGGTTATTTGCAATTGTCCTGTTTTGACACAGTTGCTGTAATTTTTGTTTCTATTTCTGGTAGCATTTATAATACTTAATAAAGAGAATATTTATTCTAGGTTTTATGAGGATGCTGTCTAAAAATTTGTGTGCTTTTGTTTGCTGAGTAAAATGTGGTAAAGCAATTAATTGAATAGGTAGTTTAATGGCTAAAATATTAAATACTTCAAACTGCACACAAACTTAGAATATTGTATGGTGGATTTTCTTCATTTTTCTTAATTTATTCAACTTCTGTCTTCATATGTGTGTATGACATGCTTCAAATGGTGGCTGCTTTCCACAAATACTGGCTTCGTTTTAAAATTACAATCTGGGAACAACAGAACAACAAAACCTACACCTCACTTAGATGGGTAAATATCTCTTTTCTTCTTATTATATTTGTTTGGGAATTGCCTTGAGAAAATTAAGGACTAAGAATTCTTTTGTTTAAATTTTTCAGACATCATGTTGTTTTTGGACAAGTCATCTCAGGTCAGGAAGTTGTGAGAGAAATAGAAAACCAGAAAACAGACGCATCTAGTAAACCATATGCTGAAGTACGCATACTGAGCTGTGGAGAGTTAATTCCAAAATCCAAAGGTAAAGTTAAATATCCATCTACATGAATGCAAACTATGAGGTACTTCTGCACATTTTCTTACTCGTTGGTTGCTTACAAAAATACTTAGAAACTTAATTGAGATGGATGGAAGAACAATTGATAAGAAAGTAAATAACATTGCAGTACAGTTTGTCTTCTAAAAGGCTTAAAAGTTGTTGACACAGAAGATGTTAAGGAAAGATCATACATGCTTTCTTCAAAGGTTCCTCTTTCTTTCATGTATTTCTTTATACTAGCCAAATTTCGCAGCTGGCAGGCTCTTGTCCCATAGAAGGTATAGTGCTGCATTAAGGGGATTGATAGAAGATTTGATAACTACTGTTTTTTTTGTGGGTGTTGAACTTATTTCAGGTAAATCTTCAGAAGAGGCACTGGAGTAAAGTTTGGAATTGCCCTTTAGCAGATTATCTGGTTTAAGTTACTGTAAACTATACTCTTAAACAGAAATATGACAGTAACTACTTACTTTACTTACACATTATGCAACACATGTAGGATGGCCATGTGATCAAACCAAATCAGCATGGGTATATGAAGGGCAGGTCCTCTTTGACAAACCTGATCTCCTTCTGTGATGGGGTAGCCTGCTCGTTGGATGAAGCAAAGGCTGTGGATGTTACCTACCTTGACTGTAGTGAGATGTTTGACACTGTTACCCACAGTATTCTCCTAGAGAAATGGACTGCTCTTGGCTTCTCTGGGTAAAAACTGATGAGATGTCTGAGTCCAAGGAGTTGTGGTCAGTGGAGTTAAATCCAGTTGGCAGTTGGTCATGAGTGGTGTCCCCCCAGGGCTCAGTATTGGGGCCACTCCTGTTTTAGCATTTATATCAATGATTTGGACAAGGGGATAGAATGAAACCTTAGTAAATTTGCAGGTGACACAAAGCTGAGTGGAGTCACCATTCTTGGAGGTGTTTAAGAAAAGGGTACATGTTGCATCACAGGACATGGCTTAGTGGTGATAAGGCTAGGAAAAGGTTGGACTTGATGATCTGGAAGGTTCTCTTCCAGCCGAAGTTATTCTGTGATTCTGTGATTCTTTGTGTAAGGTATACCCAGCTCTTCCATTCCAGAACTGTATATGGTTTTTGAGACTGGATTCTGCTCTTACAGAATAAAGCTTAATCTGACATGATGCTGTCACTGTGGAGAATCTCAGGATGGTAGAACATCTCATAGGAATCATTACACTTTTTAATTGTTAGCATCTTCTGCTGATACTTATTGTGAAATGTTGCACCAAGGATATTGAAGCATAAGAATAATCATGGCTTCTGATTTCTCAAAAGCTCTAGAATTTTCGTAGATAAACTCACAAGTCATCCTGTGTGTTAGGGCATGATTTTGTTTGCTGGACAATACCTGGTAGCATGGTATGTTAGAAAGTGGAGGTATTGATTAGAAAATAAGATAAAACAATACAGATATTGAATGTATGAGGGTAGAGAGTAGTCCTCCTTTTGCCACTCTGCTGTTAGTCCATTCTAGAACACTTGAAATTCAGTTTTTGCCATTGAGCAGCCTGACTGATAACTTAAAGACATTAGGCTTTAAAGAACTTGCTCTCAAAAGAGTGACTAAAATAAATGCAAAATGCACATTTTTTTAAAACCTCCTCGTTGATAACAGGCTCTTGGAAAGGACTGACATGTTTGGTCCTACCTATTTGTCTGTGTCCTATAACTTCTTTGGCTCAGTGCTGGAGACTGCTCTCTGTATCTGGTCTCCTGTGCCATGCGGGAAATTGTTGCCAGGGCCATGGACAAGCCCACTTAATTGACTGTAAGGCACAGTCACAGATAATGGTGGGCAGAAGAATTGTGTGGAGAACGAGAGGCCTTAAACATCAGAATAGAGCAGATAAAGGGCAGAGCTGAGTGGAAGGATCACTTTATGATAGCAAGGGAGTTATAAACTGAAATATTTATTTATGTTGTATGAGCTGGAGTCACATAAAGGAATTAGACAAGTGTTTATGGGATGAAAACAGAATTGATACTTAGTGGGTTTAGCAGGGAAGCAGAAGGAATCACTACAGAAGTTCAAAGTGTTAGGATGGCTGGTTTTCTTTTAGTTTAAAGTTGAGGGAAGATTTTTGGTTAAAATGATTAAATGCTTTATGAAGGAAGCAAATCTATTTGCGTAGAAGAATTTGGTATGTTTAGGAATGAGTGGATGATGACTTTGCACTTAAGACAGTTAACTCAGTAGTGTGAATTGAAAGGTACAACGATCACAGTTCCAATATTATAGAGATCTAGATCAGTTTTCACCTGAGATTTGAGAGGTTGATGATGAAAAGTGGAATGTTTATTGTCTTTTCCTTTGTTTTGTTTCCTTGAAGTTGCAGCAATTAGTGAAAATTAGCAAGAGACTAAATTATAGAAGAAGAGTATCTCTGGCCAAGTAGTATTAGTTTTACAAAATCTTTTACGTTTCTAGGGAAATTGTGAAATGGGGGGGAGAAGAAAGTGAAGTATTAAGCAGCATTTAGAAATGTTGTTATGGATTAGCTACACTAATACAATTCTCCAGAAAAACCTGTGGAACAAATAGCATAATATTCTGAAAGAGAAATGGAAGTTCGGTTTTGATTAACAAAGTTTTGCAGCAGGGGGTCCAGGTAAACAAGCTCTTGTTAATCAAAGGCATATCTGGGATGTATTCAAGAATGTAACACTGACATTCTGATTGAAAACAAAAAAGTTGAAATGGCTTTGTGCACTGGGCTGTTTTTAACAAGAGCCTCTGAAGAATTCTTCAGAATCTTAAATTCTGTACAGAGCAGTGCAAGGCTTGGTTAATGGTTTTCATTGATGTTACAGATCTTGCTGTAGAATCACTGCTTGTGAACGTGTGTGTTCTGGAATTAACAGCAAATTATGGCTGCATTAATCATTAATAAAGAATAATGTAATTATGTGAGTACAGGTTTTTTTCAAAGAGCAACTGTTAGTACAAGTTAGGAGGTACTGATACAGAGTACAAAATTCAACATTTAGGAATCATGGAATACCTGTGTAAAAGAACAGCCCTAGAAGGTGGTAATTCTGCAAATTACTTATTTTTATTCCCGATGAACTGGCCACTAGCTGTAAACTGGTTCGGTTTTAGCTGAAACTCTTCAGAGTGAAGCTATCTAGAGAGAGTTCTCACACCCCCCCTCTTTTTTTTCCTTTTTTTAAAACTTTTCTCCTTTCATCTGCTGTTGCAGTGGTGTGATAAGTCACTTGTCTACAAAAGCATTCGTGTCCAGAGGCGTTTGATCTAGAATGCCTCACAGCAACCGTGTCACCTGACAAGAATTCAATATGGTACAGTTTGCTAATACATATCTCTGACAATTTTCATTACTGTGTACAGTTTCATTGTAAGAAGCACTGGGTCTTTAATTAAGCAGTGAAAGACATAATAGGAACCCATAGCAAGTAATTGAAGCAAGGTGCTTGCAAAATATCAAAAAGACCTGGTACTCTGAACAGCAGGGTAATTAAATGCTGGAAAAAGTTATTGGCAAAAGAGCTCTATAAATATCCCATAATAAAGGCAGCCTCTCTTTGGAAACTGCTGTAGCCCAACTCAGTTTATTGGACTTTGATATAAGATGTCACTGCTGTGACTTAAAATGTTTTGTTATGACTTGTATGCCTGAGCCTGGTGGCTTTCTGGATTAGTTGTTTCTTCATTTCAAGTCTAGGAGTCTTACACCACGGGGCCAACATAAGACTTGCCACAGTCCATAAGAAATGAGATGTGGAGAGCACTTGCCTGTGCCATACAATGTGATGATGTCATTCCTGGCCTGGCAAGTACTGTAGGCATGCACTGTGTATGGGGTAGGAAGTGATGTATCTATTTTAGATATGGTCATAAATTGAAAACAGATCCTGGAGTAATGAGCTGGACTAATTGGACTGTAAATAGAAATCTCTTTCTTTCTTGCTGACCTTCATGTTGCAGGGTTGGTTTCATTCGGTGTTGTGATCTGTAATTGGCTAGCACCAGGTTGCTTTAGTGTTCAAAGTAGCATTTGCTGCTGGATAGACCTGGTTAGAAGTCAGCAGAAATTATATCCAAAACCTCATTCTGCTTTTGCTCTGTAAACAGTTCTGGGTTTGTTTTTTTTTTTGTTATTGTTTTGTTTATTCTCATCATTTCACTCCCTACCTACCACATGATTTCCCAGATACGTCTGCCATTGATGTTATGTGCTGCATGTTAAGAATCATGTTTACTGAAGTGATTGCTCCCTAATTCGCCTCAATTTTAATATATTACTCATTTTAAAGTAGTAACTAGAACATACATAAGCTTGTTACAAGAGAACGATGAAACTGTCATAGATCTTGACACATTTAAAGCAGTTTCAGGAGGGAGAAAATACAGGAAATAATTATATTTATTCTTATTGAGACATTTCTGAAACAGAGTTGAAGACATCTTGTTTTGCCTGAAGGCATGTAGGAAACAGAGTGCAGTATTGTTTCTGAATGGGCTAAAAGCAGAAGTTTTGAATAGATAATTATTTGAAAGTGTCTTGGGACTTAGAAATTAGCTGACTAGTGTAGTGCTTCTTATTCATGCTATTTACATCTCAGGAGAGATTCCTGGTTTTGTTTGGATATCACCAGGTTTCTTTGATTGAAATTAATATTATGATTTTTTTGTTGTTGCTGTTTTATAAATACATGCTTGTTACACTCTGAATGTATTTACATTTGGACAGTCTAAAGCAGATACACACAGATATGTTATATAAAATACGGTCTTTAATAAGTACATTGAGCAAAAGACTGAGAAGAGACTGGGTAGGTATCTTAGTCTGGACCAACAAGGGAAGTAAAAACATGAGACCTTTCTTTCGGAAGCATTTTGCAAGAAGCGTTAGAGACATCTGATGGAAACCTGATGATTTCAGTCATCAAGCTGTCTTGAACCTGTAAGACAAGTTGCTAGCTCATACTGCACCTGGAAATTACCAGAAAGCTAATACAGTCTATGAAGTACAGAGCTATTTCATTTGTCAGGTTTTCATGATTAAAAAATATGACCATGCAAAGAAAGGCTAGGATGTCATACTTTTTTAGTTGTGATGGAATTTGTATTTTCTCCATTACAAACCCTTAATTGTCTGTTTCCACACTTAATAGCATACACCCACAAGTAACTTTGCTTTTCTAGAGCAAATCCAGCTCCAAGAAGCAATGAGAAGTTCCTCCAGCACATCAGCTGTCATAAACAAGCTGTCTGAAGTGCAACTGGAAATGTGTTTTTTGCAACTACAGATCTGTTTTCATTGATTTTGTAATTATTCTACCCAAATGGGATGTTTTTTCCTGTGAAAAGTTAAGTTGGTAGGAAGTACGAGCTGTTTATTACAAATGGTATATCCCTAAGTATTATACTAAGGCTCACTATCCCCACAATTGATTCTTACTCTCTTCACTGACCAGTTTAGCAAAGAATTTTGAGGTTTACTGATGTTGGTCATGTTTGAAGAACTACCGCCTCCCATCATGCAGTTTTGCAAAAATGGGATCACGTTAGTATTGAATTTGAGAATTTTTGCACATGATTGTAGTCAGCTTGGTAAGTACCTGCTGAGAAGTTAAGAATTTAATACTTTCAAAAATTTACGCACTGTTCCATGAAGTAGCCACTTGTGTTTTCAGAAGGGCAGTTACTCTCTGCCTCAAGTTTTGTACATGGCTGTCACCGTTTTTTTTTACCTCACATCTGTAATCTGATTACACAGAGTTAAAAGAATTAATTTTCCAAATAACTGCATGCTAGAAGTTGAATAGCTGTTAATAAGTGTTTACTGGTATTTGGTACTGCTGCCACTTTCACTTTTTTCTGGATGGCTGAAAGGGAGGTATACTATCAGAGATAGCTAGCAGGGAATTCTGAAGTGGAATTTTTCTTCCTATCCATAGGTACAAAATCAAGGCTCTTCGTAAGTAAAAAAAGATGGTATTTCTTTGAAGTTCTTGAACTCTCTTATCTTCTGACACTTGAGTCATTGTAATTGCCAAGAGGACTAACTTTCTGTAGAGCAAGAACAAGAATAATCAGATTAAAAAGTGACCGTATTTTTGCTTCTTTTTTTACAGATTTTGTGTAATTACTTAACTATTGTATGTCAGCTAGAAACTAATTAAGTATAAATTCCATTATCTTGTTGAGCATAATTGCAAGCCAGTAGAAGAACTGCTTGGCTAGAGTAAATTTCTCTTCTAATGGAAAAGAAAAAGACTTAGGCTGTTCTGGGAGACACCTTTATGTTTTCTGCTGCTTGAAAACATTGTATTGTTTGTGTCTGATTAATTTTATGATATAGACAGGCTGCACAGTCATAATCCTGTCTTTGATGCCTAATGTTTTACTGTATCTGTGCAGAAGAGCGGAGGGTGAGAGGTTGCATTTGAACTGCTTGAATGTTGATGTAGGTCAGCTAATACCTCTGTAAACCGTGAGCTCTTTGTTTGGAGGAAGCTATTAAAATCTTTAAAACTTCTTTTTTGTCTCTAATCATGAGCCTGTTGTAAGGTCCTAGCAGGTGTTCTACTAAAAGTTAAGATTTCTTTGCTGTGACCAGAAAATGAGCTGTTTGGACATCAGTAATTATTTTGGGTCTATTTTTCTTCTGTTTAGTGGTGGAGGTTCTTTTTTTTTCTACCTGTGGCTGCAATATGTTGTATAGTGAATAATAGGCTGTCTTCACAATGGCAAAGGAACACAATACGCTAATTAAAAAAGTCAACTACAGCAATCTGAAGACAACCATATGCTCCTGAGCTTTGGATTTTCTGAGTAGCATTTGTAATTTTCTGTGTAATAGTCTAGTAAGAATTTCATAGTACACTTGAAGAGTATTGTTTAAGGGTTTTATGTGAAATGATGTAATTTGGAAGCCTAGAGTTCCTTTATATAATGTGTGTTTCTATTGTTCGGGGTGGGTTTTTTTTTTTCCAAATTAGTATGACTCTGAAACAGTAAGTTTATCACTCTTAAGTAGGTCTCGGATCAGTTAAAGGCCATATAAGGATGTTTGTTCCAGGATTATTTCTTCTCAGGATTAATAACAGATTGCTGGTAATTTGCTGATTTGCAGCTCCAGCAGCCACAGAAGATATGGTGAAATAAGTAGTTAAGGACTGGTCTGCTCTTCATCAGGGTTAATTTTTGCACTGTATGGTTAGTAAGCTATTTGTATCGTTCCTAAAAGAATAAATAAATCCAAAATAAATGACCCAGGAAAAACCCCAAACATCTCATAATGAGATGAAGGATTAGGACTGTTCTCAGCATGTTTTAACTTGTCCTGAAGATTGGTTGTTTGAGTCTTCTGTCTGGGTTAAATATAATGATTGATCACTGTACTTTCTATTTCAAAACCTCTATTGTTTGCGTTCTTAATAGACTTCATATGAAGTGAGGTTAAATCCAAAGAATTCTTTTTTTTTATAAACACTTTTCTAAATAATTTTTAAACAATTCTTTATACTTAGTGTATGTTATATAAAAAATTGAATATTTACATAGTTCTGTGAGTATAAATTAGATACTGTAGAACTGCATGAATACAAAATATTGTGAATTTCTCATGCATTTCTGGACCTATCCTTTATTTTCTCTAAATTTTTAAGTGTATTTATGAATTAGTTGCATGATATAAGGAACTCAGAATTTTACTAGGTAAGTTGGGATTTTTTCTGAAATTTATTTATAAGTGCTTGATATTAACATGTCTTTGCTGTTCTGACTTAAAGCCAAGAAAGAAGAAAAGAAAAGACATAAGTCGTCTTCCTCATCCAGTGACTCTGAAAGTTCAAGTGATTCAGAATCATCTTCTGATTCATCATCGGATTCTGAAAGTGCTTCAGAGAATAAGTCTAAAAAACGAAAAAAGAAACACAAGAAAAATTCCAAGAAACATAAGAAAGAAAAGAAAAAGAGAAAGAAAAGCAAGAAAAGGTAACGTTTCAGCTTTTGTGTTTTTACGTGTAAACCATACAGTACCATTTTCTTGTCCTGTAACTGCGGAATACATATTCTGTAACTTGCAAAGTGGGTATTTTTAATTTTGGGAGACAGTCAGCTTCCATATACAAGTTTAAAGCTTTCTTATATGATGGCAGAGGACAGTGTCTGTTTGCATTTGTGCTGCATCTTGCAAAGGAGTGAAGGAATGGACTAAGACTTACATATATTTGGCTTGAAAAGTTGCGGGAGTGAAATGCATGGAGATAGCGTATATTCCTAAATTAACTTCTGTATGATTCAATTTAAATCATATTAAATTACAGTTGTGTAGTATGCGCAAATAAAAGCCAAACTAAACAAAAAAATAATAATACACTTAACATTATTTCTGTCTGATAAGCCAAAAGTCTTGCCATTTCACTGGCAGATAACAGAACTCAAAAGTCACTTTTGCTTCTGAAGAAGCAATGTTATTTCTGATTTTACAGTTTTGCTTATAGTTCAGTGTGAGATACACATTATGTCAGTGTGAGTCACATTTTTCTAAGGAAGCAGTAAAATCTAAGAAATATTCCTGTAGGTCAGTGCTGCCTGAACATGTTTCTGTGGAACTAAGCCCTTTTCACTCAGGTTTGTTTATACTAACTGCTTGGAATTATGACAGTTTGTAGGTAGTTATATTTGCTAGTGTAAAATGTGAATTTGGCTCTGCTTGCAGTGTTTTTAGAAGAAAAAAAGAAGCTACAGCTTTAAAAAGAAGCTACAGCTGAATAGAAACTAAATGTATGTGCAGTGTTGTATCATTGGAATTCGTAGCTCAGAAACGTTGGTCAGAAAGCTACTATTGTTGTTAGTTTTAGAGCAATGATATAATGGGCTTCTGAAATAGCTGTTTCTTGAGTTCCTTGTGGCATTACTGTGAACTGAATTAAGATAATTTCTGAATTATTTAAATAGATTGAAAGTCCTTTCCTCATCCAAATAACTTACTTTCAGTATAAATATCATTTTATACAAAACCAAAGCTCATCTAGTGAAAGTGAAGATGAAAACCCTGAAGTACAGCCGTTATCCACTGTCCGTCCTGAAGAAATTCCTCCTATACCTGAAAACCGGTTCCTGATGAGGAAAAGTCCTCCTAAAGTAGATGAGAAGGAAAAAGAGAGGAAGAGCAGAGAGAAGGAAAGAGAAAGGTAATGTATCTGATTATTCACTGGTTCAGAACTTTAATGTTAAGTGAGTCCTTTCCCTGTTAAAGTGTTCCATATTAGCACCATGGCTGGGTGTCAAATAGATTTTTCTGTTTATTGACCACTATTGACTTTGTTCTAGAAAGTGGATTTAGTGAATGAAAAACTTCAAGAAAGTAAAACGTCTTGCAGTTTAGTTTAGAATTTATTGGAATGGTGTAATCTGAATCCACATTTTATTCTTTCAAAAGTGGGAAAAAACCTGGAAATCTTGTAAAATACTTAGTGATCACAATCTGAAATTTCTACTGTGTGATGTTACTGTCTGTACTGGTAATAAAAAACCAAAATGAAATGTTTTCATTCAGTGTAATTTCTGAAGAGCTTTTAAAAATGCTTTTCTCTTTCCTTCCTTCTTTGGTGTTACAAAAATTATCTTTTTTTTTAATCATTTTTAGTAATCTGTCAAATTCACAGTCAACATACCAGAGGAGGCTGTTAGTGACCAGATCTGGAAGGAAAATAAAAGGAAGAGGACCAAGGGTAAATGTTTACAATCTGTTTCCCAAAATGAACAAGGTGGTAGCACATTGTTACTGCTGGTGTTACTAACCATTTTCATTAGGATGGTTGATTGGGGAAAAATATAGTAGGATTTATGGTAACTGAATTAAGAACTGAGGCTTGGAGGAGCACAACAGGAAAAAATGAAACTAATGACCTGTCTACATACTGAGCTTATTTGAAAGGGTGATGGGAGGCACAAATACTGCTTTTTGTCATTTGTAGTAGTCTGTGAATGAGTGAATGGAATTAGCTTGGAGAGAGTTACAGTGAACATCTGAACTAGTGTGACATCAATGCCAGGGGAAGATTTCTTCCCTTTTTGGCAGGGGCAGTCATCGCAGCCATCAGATTGGTTGGTTCTTCAGGGTTTGTGAAGCCATATGCTATGTAATCCTTATAGCAGATGTTTTTAGCAATCAGAGCCGCTGTTCCTCAGATTCTTAGCAAAAGCAGTAAAAAAGAAAAGTGAAGCATTGTTGTGTTACTACTGAAAGCTAAAAAGAATTTTAAGGGGAGTTGCATTTGTGCTAATTGAAAGCAACAGAAGAAAACCTCTGTGCAGAGTACAAAACTCCTGAATTAGAACTTACCTTAAAAACAGATAATTTGATCAGACATTTTGCATTCTAGCTTCAGCTGAATGTCAGATGAGTTTTTCACTAAGTAAATAACTTGTCAATTCAAATTTGGTATATGCATGTGAAATTTCATGACCTGTGCTGTGTAGGATTGACCGCCAGGGGTAAACATCTTGCTTAACTATCACAGCGTGTGAAATACAAACTTAAATGCGGTTTTCTCTTTCGCCTTTCAAGCGCTATCGGACACCTTCCAGATCCAGGTCAAGAGATCGATTCCGACGCAGTGAAACTCCTCCACATTGGAGGCAAGAAATGCAGAGAGCTCAAAGAATGAGAGTGTCAAGTGGAGAAAGATGGATAAAAGGGGACAAGTAAGATGATTTCTTTCTGGAGTATATGCACTAACTTTTTTCCTATATATTAGAAGTAATACCTACAATTTTCAATTGCGGTTACGTCCAAAAATCCAAGGTGCTGATTTGGTTATCCCATTAATTAACTGTGTCTGATTTTAATCATGCTGCTTGTATTTACATATTTATTTATTTATTAATATAGATGACCCAAGTTTTCAGAGTGGAGGAGATTAAAATATTTTTAAATCTGTATCTTTCTCTCTCCAAGGAGTGAAATAAATGAAAACAAGAAAGACAATCAAAAAAGCCCAGGAAGAGGAAAAGAGAGAAAAATATCAGACCACAGGCAAGCTTCTGAAAGTCCAAGCAGAAGAGGAGAAAAAGAGAAGAAAAAAGATCACAAATCCAGCAGTAAAGACAGGGAGACAAGAAGGAATTCAGAAAAAGATGACAAGCATAACAAAAGCAAGGCCAAGAGAAGAGCTAAATCTAGAAGCCATAGTAAAAGCCGAGATAAATCCAAAAGCAAAGAAAGAGACTTCAAGCATAGCAGGCATGATGAAAAGAGAGCGAGATCAAGAAGCAAAGAGAGAGACCATGAGAAAGGCAGAGAAAAAGAAAAGCGCTATGATTCTAGAGGGAGAGACAAAGAAAGAAGTAGGAGCAAGGAGAGAAGTAAAAGGGCAGGCTCGAGAAGTAATGATCAAGACCATAGAAAGAGTAAAGACAGGGAGAAACGTAAGTCAAGAAGTAAGGACCGTGAGCACGGCAGAGGAAAGCATAGTTCCAGCAGCAGAACAAGGGATAGGAGCAAAAGCCGAGATAGAGGTAGGAGAGGAAGATCGAGAAGCAGAGACAGAGATCGCAGTAGAAGTAAAGACTATTCAAGGAATAGAGATAGAGAAACACGAAGAAGAGGAAGATCGAGAAGTAGAGAAAGGAGGGGTACACCAGATAAATACAGAGGAAGAGAAAATAGGAGGAGGAGAGAATCAAGGAGCTCAGAGAGGGAGGAAAGTCAAAGCAGAAATAGGGAAAGGTATTCAAATAGAGAAAGCAGAAGCTCATACAAGAGGAATGATACTGAAAGCCAAAGGAAGAGATGTTCAAAAAGCCGTGAAAGTAGCAGTCCTGAATCCAGTAAAGATAAGAAGTCTAGTAGAGATCAGGATAGAAGTCCAGACTCAAAAAAGAGACCAAGTAGCAAAGAGAGAGAATCAAAAAAATCTTATTCAAGCAGCAGTAAAGAAAAGGAAAAGACCAGGTTATCAGAAGAAAAAGAAATAAACCAAAAATCAAAGAGTCAGGAAAGAGAACATGCCCCTAGTAAAGATAAAAAGTCTGATCATGAAACAAGTCCTGGAACAGATGATGACAGGCATGGATGAATTTGTGGACTTAATGTTTCCATTGTCTCAAAGTTTTAGAGACATTTTGAGGAACGTCTTTTTTTTAAGATGTGGACTTCGGTTTGGTCTTTTGATAATCTAAAACCTGGATCATTTGTACTGCTAAAGTTTTAATAAACATGAAATGAAAACCCAATTATATGTGTAATACGGTGTGCTGTGTTTTAAATATTTCATTGGTTATGTATTCTTGTGTATTGGCAACTAGAAAGGTAACTCCTATGTCACAGTTACTTTTTTCCCCTGAGGAACCTAGTTTAGTACAGTAGCTGCCTGTGAAGGAGCTTATTTCACATGTGAAGAAGAGAGCCACAAGTCTGCGTGTCATCTTAAAGCTGTTGCAAGGTGTCCAACACTCATGTGTTCCTACACCTATATTTCAGTAGGGATAAATCCTAAGGAAATTTATTTGTAAAGTAAGTCTTCACTGTTTATACTTCTGTCACTGCCAGCAGTAGAATTCATTCTTCAATCATGCTGCAAGGCTGTCTGTCATCTATGTGTGTCACTTCTTTGTCCTAAAAAAAATGTTTTGAAGTGCTCATCAGTGCAGTATTTTCCTCTGTAACCTCCTTTTTCTGTTCCATGCTTTCATGTTTTATCTACTGCAAAAAATTGAGCCTCAGTGCTTCATACTACCCTTCCTCAGTTGCTAATTAATGGATGCCCACAGGTGGAAGGGATACCCAGAATTCACAGTAGTTGTCAGTACAAGGAGCCAGGAAATCATTTCTACTCTTGCTGGTTCTTAACAGTCCCTGAGAAAACTACTATGTTTCTCCAGCACTTGTTTCAGGTAGTTGAAGCAGAATTACATTGACATGAATAAAGTTAGGGTTTTGATTTTTTTTTTTTGTTGTTAAACAAAAATTTTCTCTCTTCCCTGCATCTCCTGTTCCTAAAACCTGTACTGTGAACCCTTCTCATTCTCTGCTGTGTTTGTGTCGTTCTCAAACCAATTCCTGCCCTTTTCTACTTTGTTTTCCTGCATGTGTGACACATCCCAGCTTGTTTTTCACCACCACCATACGTACATACGAAAAAGGAGGAGATTGGCTTGTGTTGCTGCAGTGGTGCCTGCATGTTGGTAATCACCAGAGATCACCTGGTATGTGGCAACTTAACATAGTCAGCTGAGAGGACCATGGATTTAGTGCAAACCTCAATGCTTTGTTCAATCCTTTCAGCTGTTTAACACCAAAGCCTGGCAAATTTTTTAATCCCTGAAGAGAAATGAAAAGCATTAATCTAAAGCTGTCTCAAAGTAAAATGTTTAATAGTTGAGGTGTTTGATTTTTTTTGTGCAGCCATAACTTTTTCTTCCTGTCTTCACTGTGAGTTTACCAATGTGTTTGGTATGCAAGCCGCTGTGTGATCAGTGCGTGTGTCTACAGCAGATGGGCAGAATTACTGAAACCTGGCTTGACGTCATGATTCAGACAGTTGTTACTCTAAAGGAAAACAATTATGTTTTGAAAGCAAAAGAAAGGTTTTTCATGAACATAACCTTTATAAGGGAAGAAAACTAAAAGTGTGTGGTGTTAACTTCTCAGCAGAGTATTTAGTGGAGCTGCTGTGGAGCTGCTTTGGCTAGCAATGTTTTTTCCCTGCGTTTTGGTATGAAATTTGCATTGCAGTGGTCATTTCATGCAGAGTGCTTAGAAATGTCTCCCAAGCCCACATGTAGGTGGATGATAACAGCTGTTACTTCAGAAAGCTTACAGGTGTGAACTAAAGACTGGTATAGTGGACCTGCTCTATGTGAAGTCACTCTGAACTCTATGACTTTGTCTATGAATTTGTAGCCTTAGTTCAGGGACTGTAGTAAGGAAGAGCTAGGCAGATAATTAGCCGTAAGTGAATGACTCAGTGGCTTGGACAGAGGCTTTCTTGGTGCATTTATCCTGTCCTGTGCACACCATGTGCTTCAGAGCCTCATGTAAAAACTGTTTGTAATGTTCTTTCATTATTTTTATGGAGCAACACACAACTTGTTGCTGAAGAAGTATGCTTGCACTACTGACAATATTCTTGCTGATACCACTGAATCTCATACAAGCATGCAGACAAATCCTCAACTGTATGGGCTTTGCTGTTTCAAAAATGCGAGCAGTCAGCAATAAGGCAATTCATAACACTTGTTAAAAAATGCTACAATCTTTAATTATAATATCAGAATAGAGGTTATATGCAATTGTAGTTTACAGTGGTGTTTAACTGTATTTCAGTTATTTCAGAAGATACCTTTTTGTAAGGACGTTTTTGCTACAATTTCAGAAAATTGTTTGTATACATTAAATGAGCTTTCATTCTTCCACAGCACGTCCAAAATTAATCTGAATTGATGGCAGAGTGCTCATTTTCTTGCTTTTAATATATTTTGTAAGAAGCTGCTTTTATCTGCACATGGTGTGATACACATGATCTCTTGGTGAGTGCATGCTTTGCCTCTGTTATATTTCATGGTAGTTTATTTTAGTGCTAGTCGCTTTTTTTAAACTGAAACAACTACTGCAGTCGTGTGAGAGCATCGTCTTGCCAGATTTGTGCATTTCTTTCTCAAACTGGAAACAGAATTCTAATAAAAATTTGGTGAGATTGAAGCACAGTCCCATGGACAGCAAGATGTCCCCAACCACCGATGAGCTTTTGCTCGCTAGGCACTGACTGCTGCTCCTTCTGTCCTGGAACCATTTCTTCCTTCAATGGCAGAGCTTACCTGTCCCCGGCCTCACAGTAGCTCTCTTGTGCTGTAGTTGTAGAGTAGTTCAATGCTGTCTTTGGCATCTGTGTCCCATGTTGGCTTTTGGCTTACAGAAGAAACATGTAAAAGCAATACCTACATGTTCCACAGGTAATGAAGACAATGCCTGTGGTCTTTCCTTGTGAATGGGAGAGGAAGTATTGCATTTAGAGGACAGTTTGTTTTGTCAGTACCCAGGAAGTGACCTTACTGCAGAGGATTGTGAACCTCAAGACTCGAGGTAAAATGAGTACAGGGAGAGTTGAACTCTTCTGTAAGCATGGTGAAGTGCATATACAGGTTTGAAATTATTTCTGAAGGTCATTCACTGTTCTGTTGACAATAGATTGTGACATTTGACTAATACCATACAGCCAATGTATAAAGGGGAATGCTGGATTTAGTAGTGGCAATAGCTTCCAAAACTGCCAGAGAGATAGTGATGTTGGATTATCTGGGTACTACCGTCAACCCAGAAGCACACATTCTTACTGAGGGTGGGTGGATATAACATAAGGTTGTGTAGATACTGTTGTCTGTAAAAGATGTGTTGCTGTCTGCTAATTGTTTGACACAGCTTTAGTGTTTTAGCTATTGCTGGTTTGGGTTTTCTGGGGAGTGGGGGGGAGCGTTTTAAGGAAAAAGGAAAGGTTGTGGTTACATTTTAACCCCTTGTTCTATCCAACTGACAATATTTTAACCTTGAGTACTTCTTGGTTGTTTCTTGAAATCCCACGCTACGGAGTGTCAGATGCCCTGAAGAATTTGGAGTGATCCCCTAACAATGTCTAATTTGTGTCAATCTGGCAAGTATTTTATTGGGGGAGGTGTTGTGATTTATTGTTTATTTATTGAAGCAAATAAAGTATTTTTGGACACACTTTCTAGGGACATTGTAGACTCATTGCTTGACTGATTGACAAACATATCGCTGGTTGTAGGACTTTCTTTGTAATAGAAGAACTAGAGAGACACATACTGTGCTTTATCATAGACCTCTTTTAAATCATCTGTCCTCTCTCCAATGCTTGAATAACTACTTTATGAAAAGGTACTGTAATATTTTGGCAACAGCTGCCATGACTCAATGTAGTTTGTAAGGGTTTTTTTGTCAATTTAGCCTGGAGGATTCCAGTGACTTGAGGGCATGGGATTGAAATGCAAAGAACTGTTACTTGCAATTTCCTACTGCAGCACTTAACACTTCAAGAAAAGGCATATCAAAAAATCTGTGGTTGAATATGATAAAATCCTACAGTTGCCTAGCATAAAACCTGAGTGTTCCTGTTTTGTTGCATAATATAAAAAAATATACTAAAAAATACTAAAAAATTGGCTGAATGGTGTGGCCCAAGTAGTGGTGGTAAATGGAGTTCAATCTAGCTGGTTACAAGTGGTGCAGCTCAGCATTCAGTAAAGGGGCCTGTTCTCTCTAATACCTTTATTAATGATCTGGATGAGGGGAATTGAGTGCACCCTCAGTAAATTTGCAGATGACACCAAGCTGGGTAGGTGTATTGAGCCGCCCTACCCTGCACTGGATCTTCAGAGGGACCTGTACAGTCTGGGCCAATGGTTGAGGGTTGATGTTATGAGCTTCAAGAAGGCCAGGTGCTGGGTCCTGCACTTGGGTCATAACAACTTCGTGGATGATTACAGGCTTGGGGTTGTGTGGCTGGAAAGCTGTACATCCGAGGACCTGGGGGGTACTTGATCGGCAGTCGCCTAAATATGAGCCAGCAGTGTGTTCAAGTGGCCAAGAAAGCCAACAGCACTCTGGCTTGTATCAGAAATAGTGTGGCTGGCAGGAGTGGGGAGGTGATTGTCCCCCTGTACTCAGTATTAGTGAGGCTGCATCTCAAATACTGTGCTCTGTTCTGGGCCCCTTGCTACAGGGGGGGACACTGAGGTGAAGGAGCAAGTCCAGAGAAGGGCAACAAGGCCCATGAAGGATCTAGAGTACAAGTCCTGAGAGAAGTGGTTGAGAGGAACTGGTGTTTAGATTACAAAGCCTACTGTTCTCTACAGCTACCTGTAAGGAGGTTGAAGTGAGGTGGGGGTCGCTAGCGGCAAGTGATAGGACCAGAGGAAATGGCTGTAAGCTGTGCTGGGGAGGGGGGGTAGGCTCAATGTCAGATATAAAACCCTTTCAGGGAAGAAATTCTCAAACAGGAATGGGCTGCCCATGGCAGTGATGGCGTCATCATCCCCAGATAGATTTAAAAAGCAGAGTGTTAAGGGATATTGGTTTAGGGGTGACCTGGCAGTGCTGGGTCAAAGGTTGTACTTGATCTTGACGGTCTCTTCTGTGATACACAGTCATAATTTTCTTACCCCTGAAAATTAATGTTGTTTAGGAATCCCATTGTATAAAACTTGTGTTGTGTAGGAGCAAAGAGTAACAATCACCTGTTTAACGGGGTTGGTTTTTTTTAAAAACCCAAAACACTATATCAAAGTAAGTTTTCTAATTTTAATACAGTTTCATTAAAGTAATAACTAATAAAATACAATAAAATTGGTGAGTTTGGATAGCTTACATAAGTAAAGCTACCTTCCCTTAAAGAATGCAATCCATGTCCTTCCTTGATCATAATTTATTATTCAATGAAACTAACAGGGCACTTAAGAATTGCAGAGGACAGATCTTAAACTGCTAGATATGAATGACTGATTTTTAATTTGTATTCATAAAATTCTAATGCATTAAGAGCACTAACTGACTAATGCAGCACCCTGACTTTGAACTGAAATTTTACAACATGCAAAACACATCAGGAAACTGGGTTTTTTGTCAGGAAGTTAGACATTTCTGTGTATCTGTATATAAAAACTAGGCAGTGTGTGGCTTTAGTCATAACTCATAATGAAAACACTGTCTGCAAAGAAGTTAGATGTGTTAGTTCATGATCAGTGCTAAGAGGAACTAGGTGATAGCAGATTTCCTTCATCAGCTGACAAATCTGGAGTTAATACTACAGGCAGTATCATGCACATAGTATTTGCATAGTTGGCGCGATATTGTCTGCTATGTCTGGCAGTACTATTTAGTGTCTTCCATATTTAGAGTAATACTTCTAAGTCATATGGCGCGAGCTATGTGTCTAAAGTGTGTTTTGAGCGTCTCCAGCCTTTTGAAGTGGTGGTACTCTGTACAGATTTTAAAAGTATTTAAAAGACTTGGAGCCAGGACACTACCTCTTCAGTTAAACCAAGACTCATACATTTTTTTTCAGAACATGAGTAGTGATTTTTATCCCCCCCTAAACTGGACATTAGTGTTATCAGTGGAAGTAAGCTTTTGGCACAGAATGACAAGTGACAGTCTATTCACTAGCAATATATTGTAGCACTGATGAGCTATGCAACAAAACCCATCTAGTGTCAGACTTTTTTCTGCTAGTTAGAAATTTTATCTTGTACTGATATCAAAACTGATATTTTGGTATGTGAAGCAGAATAGTTACTAGTTACACAAGACTATGTGAATTTAAACGTAGTGTCCGTTGCCTAGTCAATTCAGAAACCTGCGTACACGCAGTCTTGCTGCAGCCATCACCTTCCCATAAAGGACTGAAGACTCAGCCAGTGCTACAACTTTCCCAACATAGTGTTCCTGTCTTTCACTGCACTCTCTGAAGTAGAAAACTGTCACAAATACAAGGCAAGCTCAATATTGATTTTATTGTTACAGAAATATGTTTTCAAAGAACTTCACTGTATTAGTTGCACGGTAAGAAATTTTTAAGCCAAACCACAAGATTTGAGTTAAGCCTGGAGGCCCAGCAATACTGGAGTACAGATGAATTAATAGTTTCACTTCCTAGGCAGTAAAGAGATAACAACCAAAAGGTAATCTACTGCTTTGTTCCCTAATAAAACTTGAGTAGTCACAGGTATAGTTGCAAGTTGTGGCTGTAGCTGTGGTACTTGTTACTTGAGCGGAGGTTGAGTATTAAGGCAGGTCTTGGCAAACAGCGTACCTTGCTCCAGCGTTCAGGCACCGAGGGGTTTTGCAGGCACAAGTAACTTGTAAGGAGACAGTGAGTTATCTTCTTATTCCTTAGTAGGTACTGCTGTAGTTGTCAACTGTATTTCTGAAGAAGAAAAAGTCTTACTGTACAATTAACTGCATATGCACTATAGGTTATACGTGAAACTAGTGCAGAAATGAGCTTTAACAAAGACAGTCCAATTTCTCCCTTGTTCTCTATGCCGCTGTACCAGTTGAAGGATTTGTATTGGGAAATAGAAATCTGCAGTCTCCTATCTTTTGATCCCGTCTCTAGTCTGCACAAAAACCACTGCTTGCTTCTGCCAGTACATGTTGCACTTTCTAACATTTGCCTGGGTTTTTTTTCCCATAGAAAAAGAGTCAAACCACACGCTACTCATTTGAGGAGGACAGTTAGTATGATGGTAATGGAGATGCAAAGTTGAAATTTATTGGACCTGCAGTTCTGACGTTCAAGCCCTCCAGCACCTAGAAGAATTGTGCATGTCTCTGGATAGTGTGTCAGAGATGAGGAAACCCACAGAAAAATGCAAGGTGGTATCAACCAGCTGAGAACATCTGTGCTTTAAGATTGCTAACTAGAGGCTGGTTTAAAAGAAGATCCACTTCAGTATCTCTAATTCTTAAGTAATCTAATTCCTAATGCCAAAGGCCACGATAAATGAAAACTAAAAGCTTAGAGTGTAGTGGTGGCAGTAAAGAGGATGATTACGTGTGACCAGTTTAACTAAGCTTACAGAACAACTTAAATTAATTCCTGTCTATTTAAAATAGATTAATTTCAAAGAAAACATCTTGTCACACCTCTGGTCTTCACTTCAACACCACCTGAAGTCTTAATGTTCAGAGATATGGGTTTTTTGAGAGCTAATTATAAGTAATGTATTTTTCTTCTCAAAGATGCATTGCCAGAAAACTGAGGAAGATCCAGCACCAGACATGAAGATGTGCTACCTGAAAAAGGAGTACAGTTACAGGCTAGTTATAGCACTTCTCCATCAAGAGACACCAGAAAGACACAAGTCAGTAACAGGCATCTGAAAGAATGTAGCTAGTGAAACCTTTGCTTTGAAAAAAAGCAAAGCTGAAAAGCTTTGAAACCATTTTCAGAAGTATACAGCCAGTCTGTATTAGGACATGAAAATATTCATCCTTAATGGTCTCATGGTGCCAACTCTTCTGTTCCCAGGTAGGTGTCTTCAAACTTCCTCAGAGCTGAGCAACAGCAAAGACTATAATGTTGAAAGAACTTGGACCAAACTATTAACTCCAACCTGGAATACTACCTAACACTGAAGAGCTGCACAGTGAGTTAATGCAAGCTCCTTTAGGGTATGAGACATTTTAGAAAGTTTCTCTCTTATATTTTCTAGTCAGGAGTTGTGCAGCTCCATGACAACAGTACTGTCCTACCATACCCACGCAAGTACCAGATGTTTTAATCCTAGGACAATACCGTGTTAAACTCTGCAGGCCCCTATGTTCAAATTTAAGTTGCTGTTTTACTTCCAGAATTGGGTGACAGGTTTGGAAACAATGCAATTTGATTTGAGATCTCTTTCAAAACATCCCTCTGATGGTTGTCTTGCATTTCTATGAGCTTGGCCTTCTAATAAGGCCAATACCTATTATGTTTCTCATCTACTACAACCTCCTGGAGCAGCACAACATCCCAGAGGGTGCTTTGTTGAGCAAAAACAGTAGTTAAAAGTTTACCAGTTGAATTATTTCTTAAAGCATATTCTAATTTTCTAGTTATGAATTACAACTTCAGCTAAAAACTAATACAAGTAGTGATGCCAGACTTTAGAATAGAGGCACCTCTCAGCCAATTCTTCCAGGTCAGCAATTTCCCATCTTATCAGCTGCAGCTGATCACCTGTTCTGTCTCCATTGTTAAAGGGTAACTGAAAAGGACCTCTGGTGGTCAGCTAGACCAACCTCCTGTCTTACGTGGGACATCTTTGATGACTTTGAAGCTGCTCACTCCACCACCTCTGGCTGAGCATCATCATCACACTGTGCTCCTGGCAAAGTAGCTTTTCTTTACTACTCAGTCTGATGTTTCATGTCACAATTTATCGTATCAATCACCTGACTCTGCTGAGAATAATCTGCCTCTGCTGTGTTTCCAACTATCCTTTAAGCAGCTACAGGCTATTAATTAGGTTATGTCTTGGTCTCCTCTTTCCCAGATGGAATGAGCCATTCTCTGCTGATTTCTCAACTCAGTTTGTTCAATAGCTAGCATCTCCATCTGCTTGCACAAGAAGCTGTTCCCTCTTAGCGTATTCTGTCTTCCCATTTTCTTCAGCATATTGTGAACATCGAACTGATTTTGGTCCTCTGTATTATTCCCGCAAGCAGCTTTCCCTTCTTGCCTTTCATGAAGGACAAGTATAAGAGACAATGAAATGTTACCAAAATACTATGTCTCTAAAAAATATAGACCTTCTGGCATTTCTTCTAGTTTTACAGAGGATTACTGAGTAGAGTTAGTAATTTAAAGCAAGCAAACAAAGCATGCACAACTCTAAAGCAATGGAATAAAGCGACACCATAATTCATGGCTGCATTTTTTTCACACCTAATGAGTAACTAAATCCTTGTTTAGCCAATGGGGTTTAAAACAACACAGGACTCCTACTTCACTCTAGGTTCACTGAAAGGAAAAGTTGTTTTCTGGTACTTAGGTTTGATATTTCTGCAGATGTCCCCTGTGGAAGCCAGCTGTAGACTTCAAATGCAGCCATACATAACCTGCGTAACAGGGTGTTTCTTGAAGCTGGGTAGAAAATGCTTCTTGCTGCTGTGGAGGTAAACCTCAAATGCAGGAGACACTCACCAACTGCATGGTAGTGAGCATATGCAAATATGCACTTAGGTATTCATATGGAGCAGATTGCAGTGCCACTCTGCTGTAAACAATGCTTCTTCTCAAGGCTCCAATTTTTGTTGATAAAAAGGCTTTATTGAAACATTTCCATTCTTTCTGCTTGCAGAAAAAAAGCTTCTAATAGTAAAAGAAGCACTGTCTCAGAGAGAAAGAAAATAATGTTTTCATTAGTGAAGAAAATGTAGAGACAATTTCACAAGTTAATTGCCATGTCTCGATTTACAAAAAAATATCTCCCAAATCAATTACTCCAAAATAATAGGAAAGAATTGTGTGACTTTTAGTTGACAGTGCAGCACTGTTAGCATCTTAGTTTAGGTCAGAAGTGATTTTGTTGGAACAGATCTCTTGATTGTTCCTACTGTGTTCAGGGACTTGCATTACAGAGCAATCACAAACTGAACCCTTCTAGACCAAAACAGGAAAATGCACTCCAACCAGTGAGGGACATTCAGCCCTGACACCAAGTCTAGAGCTGTTCTGGGCAAAACCTCTGAAACACATGTATCATGGATGTGAAGGTCTCAGCAGCAACTTCCCCACTCCACAGAAGAGCCCCTTAAGGGCCATGCTAACTGACAACGGGACAGAGTCAGTCAGCTCCAGTCAGCCAAATCCTTCTGTCTAAAACCAGTGCAGCAGCTCAGACTATAGTAGGACTGACCAATCAAGACAAAACCTGGGTGTGTGCTGGCTTTGAGGATGCTGCTTAGTCCTGCCGTCAGGCAGGGCTATGAGGAGAGTGCTAGCTGTAACACTACTGCAGGATGCCAAGTGTTTGCCCAGTCCCTGAGCAAGCTGGGAGCTCATGCTCACCTGGATTTTATACTTTCCCACCCTTCCATTTTTAATTTAACATTTTTTAGAAAATACTGCATGTATTTTCTAAAAAAAATCCTCCCTTCCACCACTCCTGTAGTTGTCCTAGTTAGCAAGCCCACATCTTTTTTCCCTCTTTAGATGCCTAAAGAATAAAAATGACATCCACTGATGGCACTGATTCAGTTACTCACTGCCTTTATCGCTGAAATGCTCGATCCTTACGAAAAGCAGCTTCTCTTTGAGCATCATAGTCCAGATCTGCTTGCTTTTCCTGCTGTTTTTTTGCCTGTTTTTCAGCCTAAAGAAAAAGAATATTAGTTGATATTTATCCCACTCTAACTCTCTCCTCTGCCATACACTCTCCCGGCCAAGGGTACATTAAGCATTAGGTGCTGCTCTCTGGTGACCTGCTCACAAGATGTAAGCAGCAGTAGTAGCATAGCAAAGGCAATAGCATAAAAACACAGGACAGGATGTGATCTGTCATTGTTGATCTCTTATTACCAGCCCTCACAGATAATCCTTGCCAACCAGCAGGGGCCAAGTCAGCCTGGAAGAGGTTTCTGTTCCTCTGCTCAGAAGAGACAAGTCCCCAGTACCAGCACACCTGGTGCACACAGGTAAAACACTGATCAAACACACATATATCACATCCCTCTTTCCCTGTCTATCTCTCTCTCACCCCTGCCACAGAGATCCAACACTATGGATTTAGGTGTGTGCTCCTTTCTGAAGGTGTGGACAGCGCTTTCATTTACCATTTGCTGAATCTGAATTTTCTGTACTTCCATGCTTGCATCACACTGTGTTTGTTTCTTGGCTTTTTCCATTTCCAGATAGATACGATCTGCTGTCATCCACTGAGCACGATCCTTTGCATCCTCTGCTTTTTTCTCTTTCTCCTTTTCTACTTTCATCTTCATCTGTATTTTACAAAATACACAAGGTAACCAAGGAGCTAGTCTGCTAAGCTGGACATTCTATCTTTGAGCAGAAGCAGCACTGTATGAGCACTCTGATAAGCACGGTCATTGTGGCTGGCCAGTGTCCAAGCCTAGGGCTTTCAGCAGCCCTGGCAGATGTGCACCCAATACAGAACTGGGCAAGGAAAAGGACCCCAGGAAAGATACCAGCAGAGTTGATGCTGAAGCATGCTGATGCACTGTACCAGAGCCATCAGCCAAGAACCGGGCAAAGGTCTTCAGTTGGAGTAAGCAGTGCAGTTTGGAAGATGTTTGCACAAAATACCTACAGTATCAATAGAGCCTTCCAACTGTAATTTTTGAAAGAACATGTTAACATGTACTGCTTTCACCTTTCCAAAGGTGCTAGTTCTGAAACTACAGATGGTAATTATCAGAGGCAGCTGCAAGGTGAGAATTTTCACGCACATTTCATTCAGTCTGACTGTGCTAAAATTTGTGGTGTTTCTAGAAGGTATTCACAAGTATATATGGAAGAGGAGTAAAAGCAAGGTAGGTTTCTTACCACAGTTGTTCTGTGTTCAGCAATTGAATCAACAGCTGCCTTTTGTTTTGCTTCTTTTTCTTTGTTTTTTGCTTGGTATTCAGCTTCTACTGCTGCAGCTCCTCTAGCAAGACGATCATCTTCAATCTTATGTACCTCATTCATCTGTGCAGTTAGTTGTTCTAAAACTTTGTCCTTATGTGCTTGCACCAGCCTGCAGGAGAACATAGGCTACCATAACATACCTGAGTGTCTCTTAATAAAGCCACTTCCAGTAGTAATTGGTGCTGCTGGGGATATAGAACTAGTAGGCAGGTATTCTGGACTTTTCTGATTTAATTTTTCTGTATTTAAAACTTCAAAGGTTTTTTAATATAAGAATTCAGAATACCATTTGTTATAGTCCTAGACTCACCTATTAGCGTCTGCAACTTTTTCCCTCTGCAGATCACCTACCACTTGTTTTTCTTTAATATAAGCCTTAATCCGATCATCATCTTTCTCTTCATTTTGTTTCTCTTCAGCTTTTATTCTTTTCCGTTCATCTACATGCTCCTGTTGAAATGGAAAAGTGTTTTTATTTTTATGTAGAATGAGTTTTTTGTAACATGAACTAGGAAAAGAAATCTAGCAAAGGCTTCAAGTCCAGCCTATAGTAAGAATTCTTTGGTGGTATCAATGGAGAAGCTGTAGAGCATAGACACCCAGAAATGGAAGAGAATTGTTATGACCTGCCCCCTCAAAAGTAAAATTAGAATTGTGGTTGCAACCCCAAGCGCAGTATCTGTAATATATGTTCTTTACTCTCCTTCCCCACTGGCTCAAACTGTACTGTTCCCATCCTGTGCATCATTCATACAGCACAAACTCTGAAGAGCGTGTGGTATAATGAAATTGTAAGTCACAAAGCCCTTTATAATCCTGCAGAAACAGCAGTTCTGGTTATATGTAACTTTTATTGTATATAGAAGGTTGTGGGTAGATGGAGTAAGATTTGTCTAATTGAGATAGAGTATGGTAATAAAGGAAGTAGGGTTTAAATGGGAATTCTCTCCTCATACTCTCTCACAACTCCACTTCAGTCTCCCTGCTCAAGCAGGCATGGAGAGGGAAACAGTAGGTGTGGCAAGTACACCTTGAATAATTTTCTAAACATCTTCAATGGTAAAGGGAAAGAAGACTTAAAAAGATCCTTTCATGTTCAGACTCAGGGTGTTTCCCCTTCCTGAACTAGACTTAAACCAGCAAGTACATGGAACATAAATCCAGTTCTCAAATCAAGGACTATCTTCTTACTATCTATAGCATACTTTTTCCATCACAGACAAGTCAAAGCTCAGTGCAACAACTTCCAAAAGCTTTCTCAGAAGCACAGAGGAAAGGCACTGCCTGCAAGTGGCAAGGCAGGCATGAGATCCAATACTGCTGAAGCTGTCATTCACTCTAGGCCCATTTTGATACACAAAAGCTATTGCTTCACTCCAGGCAGACAAGGCGAACAAGCATTTTAAACTCTGCTTTCCACTCACTTACATGATACAGTCTCTGGCGCTCAGCTTTTTCCTCCTGCTCCATTTCTTTTCCTCTCTGAATTTCCAGTTGGTACAGTCGGTGCAATCTCTGTATTTCTTCTCCTTCTCTTTTGTCTTCTAGCTTGGCCAGGTCTGCCTGCTGCTTGTGCTCCTTTATTCTGAATCAGAAAAAGAAGCTGAATGAACAGGCTAGGGGACTGCACGAAGTAATAAACAGGTATGGATTCTGCACATCTGCGTGTACTTTAGAAGTAAAAAACCTGATACGTTAAAGTACAATTTCAGAAGCACAGTTTTTAAAAGGTGGCTGCAAACTCTTTTGCCAAAACTTAGTCCCGGTGTGCTGGTTAAGCCTATACAAGCAGAAGCAAAAACGATCGGCGCACAGAATGAAATAGATGGAACTCGACCAGCCTCTGTAACTGCCCACTCTGGTGTTTGCCAGCCAGCCGTGGTTCTGCACATCCGCCCTGCCAACTGGATTCTAGGCTAGGGGAAGCAGCAGGCAAGTTTTGCCCAGGAGAGACAAGCCGCTTCCTCTTTGTGCCAGAGCACAAACCGTCCTGTTCACTAGGACTAATGCGGGCAGTGGCAGCGCGAGCAGTTTCCGGAGCTGGGGAAGAGGAGCCGGAGCATGAGCTAAGAAGTTTTCAGCCCGCACCCTAAGGACGGTGAACAATGGGGTGAGTCACACCGCGCCCTGTCTGGCCGAGCCGAGCTCCGCCACAGCCCGGCCGGAGTCCCCCTTCGCGCGCTGCGTGCGGGTCCTGCGGCCCGGAGCGGCCGCGGGGTGATCGGTAGCGAGACTCGCCCTGCCGGCCCCGCGCACTCACTGTGCCAGCTGCTCCTGGGCCACAGCCCGGCGATCTCGGTAACGGCTGCGCTCCAGCTCCGCCTCTAGCTCCTCGCGGTTCATCGTCGGCCCTTCTCAGCGCTCGCCTCGCCCGGGAGCGGTAGAGTCTGTTGGGAGAGGGTGGCGGTGCCGGCCCAGCTGTCCCAGGCAACCGCAGAGCGGGAACGCGAGCAGGAGCGGTGACCACAGCCCTGAGCTGCTTTGGCAGGGAGACCCGCGTCACCTCCAGCGCGGGCAGAGGCGGGAGGGGCGGCTCCGCCCAGCCCTGCCCCTCGGAGCCACCGCCTGAGGGCTTCCGCGCTTTCTGCTCTAGGGAACCTGGGCGGGCTGGGCCGGGGTCCCGGGTGCTGTTTATCTGGAGGAGCCCCCGAGTCAGTCCCCCTCCTTCCAAATGTTTTTGTTTTGCCCTGCCTCGAAGAGACTCTTTGAGGTAAGGGAGGTAAAGCCAGCGTTGTGGCCCTCAGCTGCAGGGCAGCCTCGCATCTTGCTCTGTTCAAGGCTGTTTGCTATGGGAAGCCAGGCTCAGAAACAGGAAAGCACAGAAAAAAGCTATTTTTCAAACTAAAATATTGGTAAGCATCCTTTCTATAAAACTATACTCTTTTTTCTTAGAACTTGCATCATTTTCTAGTTTGGCCAACAGAGATGGGCAGCTTGGGAGCTGGAACAAGATGCTCTGTGCAACAGAGCAAAGCTTCAGGTTTCTTGGACTTTGTTTCTAGTGAACCCTAGAATATGAGGTTCCAAAATGGGATCTTCCGTTTAGACCCCAGGCCACTGGCAGAGGAGGTCATTATAGGAAACCTTAACTCAGCCCAGGGCAGAAATGTGATGGTAAAATTTGTGCAAAGAAACAGGTTAAGGAGTGAGATGTCTGTGTCACTTGGGTGTAGGAGAATAAGTCAACTGAGGAATCTGAGGAAAAAAATTTGATCTGGATCTATTTACCAGAGATTGTGTCATTGCTACTGTGTTAGAACAGCCCAACTATGTTGTCTCTTCCAGTGCTTTTATCATAGCGGTGATTTATCACTACATTGAGACCTGTTTGCCTCCTACAAAGATCTTCTAGGGTTGTGATGAAATCACATTCATATTTTCATATAACTAATTTATAGCATTGTGTTTATTTTATGGAAGTAGTTGCAAAAAGCTGTAAAACGTACAGTACTAGAACTGTTCCAACTTTAACATGTATTACATGTTTTATCATCCTCTGTAGATTCTGTACTGTTGGGGTTTTTGTGTTTTGGAGAATACTTAACTGCGAGTAGGCTAGTGAAAAGTATGACCTTTTGCACTAGGAATTTCTGTTCCAGGCCTGAAAAATGTAAGACTGAGAATTTTCAGAACAAGGAATAATAAAAGTGTAACAGTAATAGCAAGCTTTTGTCTAGGATGGGTAGCAACATCCTTGACTGCCCAACATCATTGATGGGCAGTCAAGATACCGTGCATTGCTGTCTGAAGTTCAATAAACTAACTTCCATGAAAGTTAAACTAGAGATTTTTGAGAATATAATCGGTTTGCTGGCAGTCTTTTGTTGTATTTTTTTTTCCAAATGGATTTCCAGTTTCCTACTACATATACTTGATGTAGATCACTTAACGGTTTAACGCTTTCTGTAAGGTACTTTTCTAACCACGTGAAAACTGCTTATGCTTTTTCCCTTGGATAGTTTCAATGTTACTTAATTTTTTAAAATTCTTAAGCCGTACTACAACTGTGACAGAGTAACTGTGTCCCAGCACCACCCTGTCCTTCAAAACTAGTGTTTATTTCTTCTCTGCCCTGGGAAAATGGTCCATGTCCAAGTCCTCTTCATCCTTTGGACACTTTGATAAGAGGATAAAGATGATGTGTAGTCTTGGACTCTGAGTCAATTATTTGCTTTGCATAGCTCTGGAATTCATGCTTCTCACGAAGTGCAATATGTTTTCTCAGAACATCATAGTCCAAGTCTGCTTGCTTTTCCTGCTGCTTTTTTGTCTGATTTTCAGCCTGATGAAGGAATAACAATGCTTAGGTTTACTTTCACAACATAACCATCCCTTAAAATTTCCAGAGTATAAAAACTTACGGGAAATCTGTGGTAGGGTCAGTTGCTACTTGTCAAATATCATCCCTCCCCACTTCTCTCCTCGACCATACAAAACTATCAAAAAACCACTCCCAAAACCAAATAAAACACAGCAAACTGCTTCTCTTCCTCTAGGTAAGGTCTAGTGCTGTTGGTTTAGGTGTGTGCTTCTTTCCAAAGGGGCTGCCCAGGTACAGCACTTCCATTTACCATTTGCTGAATTTGAATTTTCTGTACTTCCATGTTTGCTTCACGTTGTCTTTGTTTCTTGGCTTTTTCCATTTCCAGGTAGATACGATCTGCTGTCATGCACTGAGCACGATCCTTTGCATCCTCTGCTTTTTTCTCTTTCTCCTTTTCTACTTTCATCTTCATCTGTATTTTACAAAATACACAAGAAAAGGTAACCAAGGAGCTAGTCTGCTAAGCTGGACATTCTGTCTTTGAGCAGAAGCAGCACTGTATGAGCACTCTGATAAGCACGGCCATTGTGGCTGGCCAGTGTCCAAGCCTAGGGCTTTCAGCAGCCCTGGCAGATGTGCACCCAATACAGAACTAAGAGAGTATGTCAGCAGAGCTGCTGGTGAAGCATGCTGATGCATAGCACCAGAGCGACCACCTGTGATGTGGGCCAGCGAACTTTGGTTAGAGTGAGCGGGAATAAGAATAGGGGTTTCTTACCACAGCGGCTCTGTGTTCAGCAATTGACTCAATGGCCGCCTTTTGTTTTGCTTCTTTTTCTTTGTTTTTTGCTTGGTATTCAGCTTCTACTGCTGCAGCTCCTCTAGCAAGACGATCATCTTCAATCTTATGTACCTCATTCATCTGTGCAGTTAGTTGTTCTAAAACTTTGTCCTTATGTGCCTGCACCAGCCTGCAGGAGAACATGAGGTACTGTAACATACCAGGGTACAAATCTGGTTCTATTTGAAGCTGCTGCCAAACTCAGCAATCCTCTTTCTAGTCTTCTCTTGCTATACAGGCAGGCCTACACATCCAGCATCTTGATCTCCTTGTCTTCCTTCTTTTTTAGTTTTTATTTTTGAAATCTAATTTAGCAAATAAATGTTTTCTGTATTCATGTAACTACCTCTGTGTTGCAATAATGACCTGAATCCTTCAGTTACAAGTCTGCCAAGCCATCAGGGGAAAAATGCTGTACATTTTTGTCAGAAGCAGGAAAAGAAGGAATCTCAGACTGGGTCAATGTTATCATCATGCTGTACCCTCAATGTTAAGTTGATAAACCATCTTCCCTTAATAATAACCCAATCAATTAATGTAGGTGCCTAGTGAAGAGGTATAATTGTTTTTCTTGATATGACTCAGGGAAATAGAGTTTATCCCCAAAAATACCTCAATCGTAATTGTCTTTAATTGTTGACGAGGCAGAGTCTTGGCAGACCATGTGGAAAGTAATTCTTCCAAACACAGTGGTATAGAGCTTGCCACTTCTGTAAGTTGAAGGGCACAGAGATTGCTCTGTTATTATTAAGAAACATGTGAAAGCATTTATTTTTTTCTACTGAATTCCCTACTTTCTGAGGTATAAAATTTTTAGAATAACTGGTTTGTGTTCCATCGTCAGTCTGAAAGACTTGAAAATTACTACAGTATACTTATAATTTATACTCTAGTTTTATACCTACCTACGCATTTCAGCCTCTTTCTTTTTTATCTTCTTGGCAATATTTTCCTTTGCTTTACAGTAAGCTCTGATCCTATCATCTTCTTCCATTTGCTTTTGTTCCTCTAGTGCTCTGATTATTTTCTGGTTAGTTAAATGCTCCTGCAGGGACAAAATGGTCCTGATAGATGTTTACAAAATCTGTGTCTCCCTGTTCTCTCTGTGTTTCTTTCAGAGAGGAGAGGAAAGGGATTCTCAATACTTCCATGTATTTATGCCTCCCTGTTCAAACATGTGTGAAGAGGAGATGGTAGATAGATGAAGAAGGGGAAATGAGCAGTAAGCAGCTGTTTCTCCAGCCCATTACACAAATTGCAATGCAATGCAGGGAGCACTTTCTCTTGCTCCCATTCACACACATAGAGGGAAACTCTGAGAGGAATGGGATGCTGCAATCCCCACTAACGCAGACACAGACCATGCTGCTTCTGGCCTATGTCATCCAAATCTACCTCAGCCTAAAAGCTTAATACAAATCATAGCTGAAGTTTTCTGTGCCTCCATGTAAAAAAAACAACCATCTTCTGCATGGTGGTGAGAACTGTTCTAAGACGTTTCCAGTTTGCCTTCAGCAAGATGCCTTTAAAGTTGAAGAAAGAAAAAAGCAGGTCTTGACTAAATTTCTAAATGTCTCAAATCATAAAAGGAAAGTCAGGTCCAAAACATACTATTATGTTCCAGTTTCAGGCTGTTCCTGCTTCCTAATAAATAAAATTGGTCTTTTAACAGCAGATATATGAAACTTAAATCCAGTTCTCAAGTCCAAGACAATATTCCTTGATGTGTATCTACAGCAGACATTTTAATCATAGACCAGTCAAATCATCAGGTGCCATAATTCCTTCAGACAAGAAACGGTACCTGCCACCAAGAGGCCTTTCTCAAAAGCATAGAGGAAAGGCAAGGCAGGCATGAGATCCAATGCTGCTGAAGCTGTCATTCAATTTCCTATCACCAGTAGGCCCATTTTGATATACAAAAGCTATTGCTTCACTCCAGGCAGACAAGACTAACAAGCATTTTAAACTCTGCTTTCCACTCACTTACATGATACAGTCTCTGGCGCTCAGCTTTTTCCTCCTGCTCCATTTCTTTTCCTCTCTGAATTTCCAATAGGTACTGTAGGTGCAATCTCTGTATTTCTTCTCCTTCTCTTTTGTCTTCTAGCTTGGCCAGGTCTGCCTGCTGCTTGTGCTCCTTTATTCTGAATCAGAAAAAGGAACTGACTAAACAGGCTAGGGACTCGTCACTGTTTATAATGTTAGACCTCATTTCTCTGACCAGAAACATGCTAGTATGCTCAGAGTTTTCAGTCTAGTGGTAACAAGATTTTTCTGAATGACTCATTAGCATCATTGTGTTAATAATGTTCTGGCCTATCTCTTCAAGTGTCCTCAGTGAATGAGATTTGCCCTGTATGTCCCACTACATCTACGCTTCTCTGTTCACGCAGCCAATAGCTGGCAGTGTTTTATGCTCAGTTCTGCCATGGTTTGTGTATTGGACATGAAATATGTGAGACCAGACTTTGAACGCTTCCTCTGTCTCACTGAACTTGGTTCTTCTATCAAACCACCAAGGTCAATCCTATAAATACTGGGGATCCCTCCTTGAGGTTTCTGGAAGAGCTAAGAGAAAGAATGGAAGTGTCAGTGATGCGTACTGTGGAATCTAATTGCAGGCAACTGAAAAATCTTACGTTTTGTATTTGTTTATGTTATTAAACTAAGATAGTTCAAGTAAATAAAGTANGACTGAAAAATCTTACGTTTTCCTTATCTGGAACAAAAACAGAGTTAAATACACTTTTCTGAACAGTGATTTAACCAAAGCTATTGACGTGTGCCAGAGGCAATTTTATATGCAGATTGATGACATACCATGTTTCTGTGCAAGGTCTTTCGTGGCCCTCTGGATTTGTCATTTGAAGTGTTGCATTTGTGAATCAAATTATTGGCAAGTTTATGTATTAACGAACATACTGAATGTATTTGTTTATGTTATTAAACGAAGATAGTTCAAGTAAATAAAGTAGCATTACTTCTGATAACTGACTTACTGTTCCAGCTGATCTCTGCGTAGTGCCTGTTCACTCATATAATGTTGACGTGCCTTTTCTTGCTCACAGATCATAGCTTCTTCACATTCCCATTCCTTCTTTTCATTCTTCTTTTTGTTGACATCTGACATTAACTTTTTAAACTCAACTTGAGCATCTCTTTCTTTTAAGACCTCAGTAAGCAGAAGAGCACTCTGCAAGAGAACATTTGAAGTAATTTGCATGTTCAGAAGTGTTTGAAGACATTCACTATAATTTGAAATTAAAAATTAAAAGTTGTCAACAAACATGTAACCCTTTCACTCTTTCGTTCTGGTAGTATAAGTAAGTCTTGGCACGATCAATAGCCTCCTTCCGTTTTGCTGCTTGAAACTTTTCTTCTTCCAAATCAAGTAACTTTCTTTCTTCCTCTTCCCTTTCTTCACGTAATTTTTTGGCTTTAAGTTTCTGTTGTGTGAGGCCCTACAATGCAGATAAAATCAGAAATAACATTTAAAGCCTGCAGATTAGAAAATGCATTAACTATTTTGAATACTTGGGGTTTTTTAATTGTGCCTTTTAGTTTTATTTGAAAAAAAAAGTTAAGATTAAATTTATGAAAGTTGAGTTTATTTTAAAGCAAATGTTAAGCAAATGTTAAGCAATCAAAATGTTACTGTGAGTGTTTTATGCACATATGAAAATGAATCTCCTTGTTTCAACTGTATGTTGTTCTTACCATAATGGTATTGGGCCAGTGTTTTACCAAAGCTTTGGAGCGTACATGCATTTCTTCCCTTTCTTTCTTCTCAGCGAGGATGCGTGCTGCTTCTCTAGTTGCTCTGCCAAAATTGTCCTGAATCCTTTCCCATTCTGCTTTTGGCAATACAATTACCTGATGAAGATCTACTTCATTTGGAAGAGAAAATCCATTTAGAATGTTATTTTCTTCCAAATTACATATTGCTGTGCAGAGGGAAAAAAAGATAGTGGGGTTACATGATATCAGAAAATCCTGTGTTCAGACCTGTATCAGCATTTGAATTGTTGCATTGTAACCATACCATGTTCTTTTTAGTATCAGACAGGGTGCCTCTATCTGTAGCCTAGCTAGGGACAGTGTGTACACTTGGGCCATGACACTGACTGACTTAACTGTCTGTACATCCCCTTGAGTGTATGCCTGTATGTGCAGATTTGGCTTGTGGTAACTAATGCATTCCAATCATGACCGTGGCTGGACGTGATTCCCACAACAACAGGGACCAGCGAGTATTCACAAAAGGAAAAGGAGAATATTGGTAAAGCCATTCTGCTGTCTGGCTGAGGCAGCAGCTTGGGCACAGGCTGTGCCTCACCACCCTATGCTGCACGTTCCATGTATTTATTAAACCAGCTCCATTAGCGACTGTTGGAGAGACATTTCTTCATTGTATTGGGCTTGCACATGCGTATGTGCATAATATACATACAGGTTTTCACGAGGTTCTGTGACATCATCAACCTGTCAGATGCATTTTTAAAGGAAATGGCCCTGCATAGAGTGGTTCCCAGTTAGAAATTCGTTCTCATCTCATTTGTAGCAGCTCATCTCATTCGTGTTGTCTCTACAACTTCTGGAGACTTTCTCCGGAAGTCGAGTTCTGGTTTTCGGGTGCAGTTGTTCATCTGCCTTAGGACGGGAACCAGAGCAGACCTCCCTCTGGCCAAGTTGAAGTCTGTCTGGCCAAAAGTTCACTTCCTGCAGCCCAAGACCCGGCAGGCACTAGCTCTCTGCCTTTACCCGTGGGGTGACGCCGCGCCTGGGTCGTCTCGCTGTCGGTCGTTCCTAGGGAGAAGCAGCCTGGGCGGGCTGGCGACAGTCACCCTGCACATTGGGACAACCAATCCCCCGGTGGTGTCCGGGAGCCCCGCACAGCTGGTGCGGCTATGGGCTCCGCGATGCCCCCCCACCCTCGCCTAGTGCCCGCCGGCAGCCCCACTCACGGGCGAGCTGGAGCTGCCGCCGTTGCCCGCGGGGAGGCCCGGGCCGTGCCATTGCCGCTAGCGGGGACACGCGCGCGGTTGCCGGGCAACCCCGCGGAGGGCTTACGTCATCACGTAGGAGCCGGAAGCGGCAGGCGCGGAGGTGGGTCGGGGTCGCTTGGCAGCGGGGTGCATGAAGCGCGGGACTGGGAGCCGTCGCAGCTCCCAGAGCAGCTCCGCCCCTGCCCCTCAGGCTCTGCGGTCGCCGCCCCGGCCGCCTTAGCGGCACTACCGCTCGGTTCGGCTCGGCTCGGCTCGGCCTGGCCCGGCACGCTGGGACCTGAGGTGTCGCATGCGAGCGAGCGAGCGGCACTGAGCACCAGAGCAGTTGCCTCCGCTCCCGAGGATTGCCCGGTCCGGGGCGGGTTGTGGGTGCTCTTGTTGCGGGACTGCAGAAAACAGATCGAGGTTTCCAGATCCCCAGGTGTTGGTGTCTGTGTTTGCTGCTCGGGTTTGGTGTGTCTGTGTTAAAATGACTGGCTGCATCCGTTCAGCGCCAGGTTCCTTTGGAAATACCTCTTAAGAGTGTTCTGCCCTGAGAACCCCAGTCTGGTTGTTTTGGCAAGCGATGATGGAGAAACTTGGAACCATCGGTCACAATGACGGCTGGCACATGAGTACTCGAAGATGGATTCTGTATTAGCAAGGATTTGTGCACCATGAGTTCAGATGCTTGTACATTTACCTATTTTAAACAGAACTTTGATACTGAACTAGAACATTGACCTTTACGGATTGCTTTCTTAGCTTCAGCACTACTTCCCGTAGCTCTGGTAGCCATAAGTAGTTGAGTTTGTTTAGATGCTTGTCTTGATGCTTCCATTTCTTGCAGAATTTTTCTCAAAGCAATATTAGGATAGGAATTCAACAGTTTTATTTACATAAATTACACTGCTTTGCTTTGTTTCTCTGTTTTAGGAGCTTTAGACAGCTATGAAATTTCTATTAGTTTTTGATTTTGACCATACAATTATAGATGAAAATAGTGACACCTGGATTGTGAAATGTGCTCCTGAGAAAAAACTTCCTAATGGATTAAGAAACTCCTACCAACCAGGACACTGGACAGAATATATGAGCAGAGTCTTTGTCTACTTGGGAGACAATGGAGTTAAAGAAGACGAAATGAAAAGGACTATGGCAACAATTCCTTTCACTGCAGGAATGGTAGATCTTCTGGGTTTTATTGGTGAGAACAAAGACTTGTTTGACTGCATAATTGTTTCAGACTCTAATACAGTATTCATTAGCTGGATTTTGAAAGCTGCTGACTTGCATAGCGTGTTTGATGAAGTGTTTACAAACCCTGCAGCATTCAGCAGTGCTGGCTATCTTACTGTGCAGAACTTCCACTCTCACCATTGTACAGAGTGCCCTAAGAACCTCTGCAAAAGAAAAGTTTTAAAAGAATTTTTAGATAAACAGCTGGAGCGAGGAGTAAGCTACACACAAATTATATATGTAGGTGATGGTGGAAATGACCTATGTCCAGTGATGTTTTTGAAGAAGGATGATATTGCTATGGCCAGGCAGGGGTACACACTGGAGAAAAAGATTGCTCGACTGGCCCAAGATCTTAGGCCTGTTGAGTGTTCTGTTCTTGTTTGGTCATCTGCTGTCGACATTATGACTTATCTGAAGCTGCTTATAAAGGAATAATTCAAATGATGAAAGGTAACTATTGTAATTTATCAGCCTGGGAGAGAAAAACTGCATGTGTGTAAAAGCACAAAATTGTAAAACTGGGCTATGACCTGAACTTCTGTTTTTCTCAGCATCATATGATACTGTTTATGTTCAGCAGTGGGAAAATGAGGTTGACATGGCTTTCTAGCATAGCACACTTTCCAATGTAAGTGGAGAAAGAGGATTACAAGAGGAATTGCTGTTATTCTTAGTCTTCTCCCTCCCTCCCACGCGTTTACTGACAACATAACTGACCTTTTTATGTTCCACATGCTCAGGGGAAGGAGTAGGATTAGTGCACAAAAGAATGGCATTCTTTACTTAACAAACATTAGGTGCCAGGAGTGTGGTTCTGGAACTGTTGGCTTTTGTACTGATTTGATCATGATAAATGTTTAATTTTGTAAAGTATTTGGTATGCTTGCAGTCTGTTTGATCTGAAGAAGCATTTATATTTTCAATATAATAAATATTTTATCAACCAAAATATACTTTCTAATAGTTTGTATTTTTTTCTTTTGTAATGACAGCAAGCAAATGCAACTGTCATTAACAAAAGGAAAACACCAGATTTATGTAATGTGTTCTGAGAGCCTGTGTGTCATCAGGCTTCTGTTCTTGTAAGGGCCTGGAGAGTACAGATACCAACTGTAGGTGCCAGCCTTTGGGTAACACTTTTAGATACTTCCTCAGTTAGAACCCTCCTCTTCTGGAGCTCAGTAAGGCTGTTGCTGTTCTTTAAAGACAATTCACTCTTCTCCTAACTGCTGCTCTGACAGTGTACTGCTGACACTTTGTAGAACGCCATGGCCCCATTTGCTCTTCTGTGCCGACCGTTCTGAATCATCTGCGTGCTCTTGACTGTTTCTGCTGCAGAGCACAGCCTCACAAAATGGCACATACTCTACATGATTACACTGATTTTGTTTCTTGTGTGTCTATCATATAATCCTCTGCTACTGGCTGGAATGGGACTTATATTTCCATTTTAAGTTTGTAACTGAGTGGTACTGTCTTTAAATGGTTTAAGGAATCATTTATGGAAATGCAGTCTTTCTTACCTTTCACAGTGAAAAAGAGTTGGGCTATGTTTATAGAGATATTAGAAGTGTCATTAAAGTTAAATGATGTATTTTCATGCCAAATGTTCTTCCAGTCTCACAAAAGGTACAAAATGATGATGTAGCCTGCTGTTGAACTGATGTCTGGTTTAGCTTAAGTGCTTTAATAAGCAAGAAATTAGTCCAATTTATGCAGCACTTTGGTTGCAGATCAGCAGCCTGTGATTGCTGTAGTTGACTTCCTCTTTTTTCTGAGCAGCCTTGTTCTGATTTTCTTACCAACATTTGATGTTGTCATTACTTCTTTTTTCTCAATTTATTTTAGGGCAGATCTTTCGTGTTTTCAGGCAGGCAGTGTACATAAATTAAGATTTATTTTTAATAGTTCCTTGTAAATGACCCTGCTTTTAGCCCTTGCCTATTTTCATGAATTATAGAAGGTTGCTTTGAACAGCCTGTTGTCTGACAGAAGCATTGCTTTAATGATGGATATCTGATAAGTGCCTGAGGTGTTTTTATTAGAGATCTTACCTTAGTGTCTCATGCAAGGACAAAGACAACATCTGAAGACTTAGTGGGTCTCAAGCTGTAGTTTTGTATGGTTAGCATTTATTGTGTTTTTAAATTCTGTGTCTCCGTGTTGTGATTTAACCTCGGTTGGCAACTAAGTACCACACAGCTGCTTATTCATGCTTCGTTCCTCTGGGGGAGGAGAACTGCGGGGGGGAAATAGTAAAGCATGTGGGTTTAGATAAGAACAGTTTAGTAAGTAAAATATAGCAATAAAATACATAATAGTAGTGAAAAGAAATACAAGTGATAAATAAAACTCAAGGAGAAAGTGATGCACAATGCGATTGCTCACCACCTGATGTCCAGCCAGTCTCTGAGCAAGGATCTGTCCCTCTCTGACAATTGCCCCCAGTTTATGTACTGGGAATGGCTTTCTATGGTATGGAATATTTCTTTGGATAGCTCAGATCAGCTGTCTTGACTATGCTCTCTGCCAGCTTCTTGTACACCTGCTCACTGACAGAGCATTGGAAACTATGAAGTCCTTAAATTAGGATGACCATTACTTATCAAGAAATAAAGCATCAGTTTATCCTCACAGTAATTCCCAAACATGGTACTGTACCAGCTACCAGGAAGAAAATTAAGTCTGTCCCAGCTAAAACCAGAAAGTTCCTTCATGCTAGCTGTGCTGTGGAATTTTCCAGGTTCTGTGCCAGTCTCCTCTGTCCTTTTCTGAGCTTAGTTATGACACATATATAATTATTAAATAAATAATTGCTCAGCTTTTTTCTTCCATTAGCTTGTTCTTTTCACCCTAAGGAACATAGCCTGTAGATTGCTGTAAGAGGGAGAAATTAATCTTTGTGCCCAAAACAGGGTGTTTTTTTGTAGGGTTTATGGAAGTACTGAAGCAGGAGTTGTGAGTGGATTAAGCAAAGTAGATTCCTTGAAATATTAGCAATTATGATCTAATTCAATCAGAGGGCAGAGCTGATGGTATTTGCCACACAAAATGAGTGCTGGAGACAGAAGAAAATGTTCAATTCCAGTAGGTAGCCTATTAAACTATTAGTATGAAGTCTTTTTTTTTTTCCATCTTAGTAAAAAAGAAGATTCTTTTCTGATGCACTTTTTCCACATTTGGGTGTAAGTGGGGGACAAATGAGTGTTCACCAAAGCGTGAAGCTCATTTAAGACAATAATCCTGCCCAAAGGGAAAGGAGAAGCTTCTTGAAGGGATGCGTGTTCAGTAATAAGGGTTGCTGACCTCCAGAATCACAAGTGGCTTAAGTATGTTTTCTGAGAAGATTAGTGAGGCAGAGAAGTTGTAAAAAGAGCTGCATCTTGTGAGACAAATGCATGTACAGAAAATGTTTTATAAAGTTACAGGTCTGCTATTGTGTACTACCTACGTGCAGAGTACCTAGCCTTCTATGCCAGTAGGATGGCCAAGACCTGTGAAAGTCCTTGCTTACCCACAGCAAGGCTATGAAGTGGAAAGTGCAGAACTTGGAGCAAAACACAGCAGTTGGCTGTCCTCTTCTGGGGACACGGCAGGTGCCTGTGGCAGAGGAGTCCCCAAGCCACGGCTGGTGGCAGTGACCAGTCCTCCTTGCTCTTTGGTGGGGCCAAATGCCACCGCGCTGGTGACAGCAGCTGCTCCTGTCCCTGATACGGCCGGGCCTTATGTCATCACCACGGTCACCCGCTACCCTCCAGCCCCGCACCGGGGGAGCCCTGTGGGCCGCCGCCACAGCCGTTCACGCCGCAGTTTCCCCGGTGCAAGCCTGGGCAGGGCCGGGGCTCCGAACCCGGAGCGGTAGCTACTCCCAAGAGGGCCCCTGCACGTCCCTGCCCGTAAGTACTGGGCTGGGTGACCGCGCGGGTCGCAGACAAAGCGGCGGCTTCCCACGCGGCGCTGCCCGGCTGCCGGCGCTGTGCGGGGCCCGACGATGGCGGCGGGCGGTCAGGAGGAGGAATACGGCTTCCTCTACACGGACCCCGCGCACCCAGCCGGGTTCCTCGAGGCCTTCTGGGCCTTTTACCGGGACGGGCTGTTCACCGACATCAGCCTACAGTGCGGCTCGGGGCTCATCTTCCGCTGCCACAGGGCCGCCCTGGCCGCCTGCAGCTGTTACTTCAAAGCTATGTTCACTGCCGACATGAAAGAGAAATCTAAGACCCACATCAGGCTCCCCGACCTCAGCCCCGCCGTGCTGGAAGCCCTCGTGAATTACGCGTACACGTCCCAGATCCACATAACACAGAGAAACGTGCAGAGTCTGCTCCAGGCTGCGGACCTCCTGCAGTTTGTGTCGGTCAAGAGAGCCTGTGAGCAGTTCCTGGTGAGGCACTTAGACACCGACAACTGCATAGGGATGCACTCCTTCGCCGAATATCATGATTGCTCGGAGCTGGAGAAGGAATCTAGGAGGATATTGTTGTGGCAGTTTGAAGAAGTGTGGAAGCAGGAGGAGTTTCTGGAGATTGGCAAGGAGAAACTCTCTTATATTCTCTCCAGAGAGAATCTCAACGTTTGGAAAGAAGAGGCAGCCATTGAAGCTGTTGTTAAGTGGGTAGCGCACGATGTGGAAGAAAGAATCGAAGACATCTGTGAACTGCTGAGCTGCATCAAAGTCGACTTAGACAACGTGTACTTGAGGACAGCTTTAAGCCTACAAAAAAAATGTCGACTTAATGACCGTAAGATAAGGTCTATCATACACAATGCCCTGAACCTCAATCCCAAAGGTCTTTCCAGAAGACCCACAGCAGCCATGTATGTCATCGGAGGATATTATTGGCATCCCTTATCAGAAGTGTATGTTTGGGATCCTTTAACCAATGCCTGGCTGCAGGGAACAGAGATGCCAGATCACACCAGAGAGAGCTATGGGGTCACTAGCTTGGGACCAGACATATATGTGACAGGAGGTTATAGAACAGAGAGCATTGAAGCTCTAGACACCGTTTGGATATATAACAGTGAGAGAGATGAGTGGACAGAAGGCTGCCCCATGCTCGATGCAAGGTATTACCACTGTGCAGTTTCCTTGGGTGGCTGCATCTATGCATTGGGTGGTTACCGAAAGGGGGCCCCAGTGCAAGAAGCTGAGTTCTATGATCCTTTAAAAAAGAAATGGTTTCCTATTGCAAGCATGATCAAAGGTAGGTGAGCTTTTGAGTGACATCTGCCTCAAATGTTGATCCTTTTGCTTATGCTGGTGTGAAGTGCCATGGATGCATTCAGGGTGTGATCCTAGAGAAATCATGAGACTCTGCTGTTAATGTTGTTAGCTTTGGTTACAGTCTTCATTACTAGCCAAAATGACTACAAATGCCCAAATGCTATGCTGCGCTATGAAACAGGACGCTAGGGTGGAAAACCAAGTAGTGTCAGTTTAATTTTGCCTTTTTTTATGAGTAAAATTTCTGTTCAAATTAGAAAGAAATCAGAAAAATTACCTGAGATTAGAGTACATCCAGTAGATGGTCCGAGCAAGCTCCGATAAAGGAATTGTATTATTTTAAGGTCAGATTGCTAAAGTTTTCTGTGCAGTTCAAGGGTTCATTCAAAACTTTTTGCTTGCAGTTTCCTCGTATTTCAGTGTATCTTCTGCTCAAGACCCTCAGTTTAATCCTTAGCATGAGGATAATGAAAAGCACTGTTTCTAACAGCCAAACAGCAATCTGTTCAAAACATATGAACTTGGATCACAGACTAACTAAAGGGCATTACGTTACTATAAATTTTATAAACAAGTAATGCTGCATTGTATCACACTTTCTTATAAATCAATGCAGTTACTTAACAGTCATAAAATACCAGTGTATGTTGATGCAGCATGGTATTTTTCTAGATACATGAGAGGTTTTGGAGTATCTGTAGCAGGAAAAACCACTTAACATGCTCCTATAACTATCTTCATTGTTTGCATATTTTCCACAAGCATTACTATTATAATCTTTTTATTTTCTTCAAAAATAGAACCGCCATGCTAATGCCATGAACAGTTACACAGTCTGTGCAGTTATTTTGTCCTGGTTTCTGTGAGAAACTTCTTGATGCTTATAAAAACCGACTCTGAGTTACCAATTTTGTCCATTTTATGCCATGCTTTATTTTGTTTTGTTCTCCTAGAGACTGAGTTAGTGTGGCTCTGTTACAGGTCCATGTTTATACAGCAGTGTAATTAATGATGCCATGGGAAAGACCAAAACTATTAGAAAAGATAACTCTGAGACACTGAATGATTTCAGCTCTCATTGTTTTTGTCCTTGCCATATGAGTGGCGATTAAAAATCTCTTAAATTTAGAGAAATACTGAATCACCATGGCTTTAATACTTGCATACACATTCTGTGAAATGCTGTGTGACTGTATTATGTATGTACTGGTTAGTGAAGTTTATCATAATTACTCCTGACTTAAGCTGATAAAATAATGTGTCTTAACAAGTTTATTTAATTCCACTTTTAGTTAAGTAACTGCAAGTATAATTTCATCCTCAAATATGAATAAGTAATTTTTAACAGGGTTATGGATGGTAGTGACCGTGGTTACTGTGTGCAGTCTGAAGGCATGTTGTAACTTTCACACTGTGTACAGGTGTTGGAAATGCCACTGCCTGTGTCCTGCATGAAGTCATCTACGTAACCGGAGGTCATTATGGGTACAGGGGAAGCTGCACCTATGATAAAATCCAGAGCTACCACTCTGGTAGCAATGAGTGGAGCATAGTCGCCACAAGTCCTCATCCAGGTAAACAATTCCTATAACAAGCATTTAGCTTAATTTGATTACTTGTTTCTGGGAATCTTTAAGCCTACGTAGGAGTTTCTGGCATGTTCCCAATAAAAGTTGCGATGTCTGTAGGCCAGCAAGGGCCAGGGAGAGATCGCCTCCCGTTTCCAGACTATTGAGAGGGAAGGGGAAAACTTCTTCAAGCATCTGTTCTGTAGAAATCACTATGTAAATATTGGACTGGGGCAAATTGACTTTCTATAACATCTCTGTATTCATAGACATTGGTTAAAAATCACTTACATGAATTTGCAAAGCTGTTCTAAATTGGGTAACAGTAGGCTTTTAAAGCAGTCCTCACTAAGCACTGGTGCTTGTGTCCACATGTTCTATAATGCCTTGAGCATGATTTTACCAAGTGTAGCAGAATTTCCTGAGGTGTCCCCTAAGCTCAGTGGTGTGTGGTGTATGTTTAGTTGCAGTTCAAGTTAATACTGTCATGCTGAGCTGAACTGTGTTCCTTTCTTCCCAAAGAATACGGATTGTGTTCAATTACATTACAAAACAAGATCTATTTTGTGGGTGGACAGACCACGATCACGGACTGCTATGATCCAGAGCAAAATGAATGGAAGCAGATGGCTCACATGATGGAGAGAAGGATGGAATGTGGCGCAGTCGTTATGAATGGGTGCATCTATGTAACAGGAGGATATTCCTATTCGAAAGGAACGTATCTGCAGAGTATTGAGAAATATAACCCCGAACTGAATAAATGGGAAGCAGTAGGTAATCTCCCCAGCGCTATGCGGTCACATGGCTGTGTCTGCATGTATAACGTATAAGCATTTAATTTTCATGTTGCTGTTGCAGAAAACAGCAGATGCAGGGTTTGCAATATCACTGATTACCTCACAAATGAGATGTCTAATGCAATCTCTTAGCACATGATTGAAAACCAGGTATGATGCGTCTTTGAACAGTTCAGAAATACAAATGTGGTTACAAGATTTCCATGTATTTGCCAGTTCAGTCATTCATTGTCATCAAAATTTTCAAACTACTCTCTTTGTAATACTTTGTGCAGCTGTATAGGAACTACTGTGAAAAACCAATTTGTTTCTATTAGTCATAGGGTGGAACTATCTTCTGGTGCTAAGGTGAGGAAAGCCAAACAAAATGTTCTGAATTTCTCTGGACTACTGGGATTAAGGTAAAAATGTTGATACTTTGAAGTTAGCTGTAGAAATGGTTCTCTGCCACAAGCTAAGCATGGGGGAGATACAGAGCAATCACTTGGATAACTAGGTTGTCATGGATGGAAATCACAGGTAGGTAGAGGGTACCTCTAATTCTACGTCCAAATGCCAGAGTGGAGAAGAGCACAGGCTTTAGTTTTCCAGGACAAGAACAGTGCTCTGCTGTACAAGGGGGTTTGAGAAGAACACTCAGTTTGCCATTCTCACACAGGTGGGGCCCACAAAAAACCTGAACAAAACCAACTTTGCCTGGTTTTGCAAGAGGCTCTGTCTGATGCACAAGTATTGGGGAGGCTTTTTTTCAGACAAAATCTTTACCATGGTAACTGGGTGTTTTAATCAAATTTAAGATATGTGTCTTTATAAACTGAAAGAATAAAATAAGAGAGACCAGAAAATTACTGACGTTCTCCCAAGACAGAAACTTCTGTTTTGCTTAGTATCTTCTGGTCTTTTAGAGAAGTGCTGAATTGTGATTTGAGTGAAGGTGACAACTGAAAATATGCTAAGCACAGGGAAATTGTATGCTAATGTCCTCTGAATTTATTTATTATCTCAAAATGTGATACCAGATCTTCAAAATCTGTCTGGAAAGCAGGTTGAGATGGACAGAAAGGTCATAATTTTGTCCCCTCTTCAGTGAGAGACTCCCCCAGCAGGTTCTCAGGGCAGTGGCAGCTCTGGCAGAAAGCAGAACCTGGATGTAATATTGAAGTAGCGGATGTTTTGACCCGCTATCCCCAGTCCTCATTCTGCATCCTGCCATGTTGGTAGTGTTACAAATGCATTTGACTGAGTCATCACTACAGTGATTATATCCTTGTAGTTTGTATAGATAGTGTGATGTGGGGCTTGTTGTCAGCCTGGTTCCCTGATGGAGCAAGTTACAGCAGAGTTGTCTTTCTGTGTGTGTGTATGTGTGCAAGCTCTCCTCTAACACTTGTCTAGGTTCAGCTATGTTGTGCAGGAGGTGTATAGGCATCAAAATACAGAGATTTTTTTGCAAACCAATAGCAGGATAAAGGAGGGAGAGAGAAACTGTAAGGAAACACATGAGTTGTGTTGAAAGTACAAGGCAGAAGAGCCTTCTGAGTGCTGAGGAGGTGACTCTGAGATGTGTTTCTGCTCTCAGCTTTGCTGCCCTTCACCCAGTCCCACTTCAGCTGCTGTGGGGCTGCATTGCCTGATAGTGGTGATTCAAATACAGAAATGTCTTTGGGAGCAGCAAGGCTCTTTTAGCTCAATCTGTTCCTCAATACAGATTACAAAATGACTGCAGGAACAGCTGTTGGGCATTAGCATGAGAGGCAGTTACAACACAGGGCTGTTGTGGGGTGTAGCGGAATTTCCTGCAGCAGCACCACTGCCTAATTTGTTTTTATGGGATTTATCAGATGTCATGGAAGGAGCTTTCTAGGCAGGTAAGATCTGGTTTATGATACTTCTTTTTCTAGATACTGTTAAACATTATTTTTGTTATTTCACATGTTTATGCTGTTTCTCAGTTGCATATGACTGTTGGTAGCTCAACTCTGAGCTCAGATGTAAAGTCTTTGTTGTATATATAGTTATTCTTTTCATGTCTTTGTGTGTCACCTTACTGTGTCAGAAGTTTCTCTCTGTGTGTGTTCAGTGTTTTGCTTGGTTACCTGCTCCAATGAGAATTATTTAAGGATCCCATGTAAATTTTTGAAATGCTCTAAACTGTATGGGATGGCTGGGAATTGAACTCTGACACTGAAATGCATGGTCTGGGCAAATGGAGAACAGAAATAAAGAGAATTTGTTTCTCCTCAAAATCTCCACAGCTAAGAACTGCTCAAAGGCAGATAGATGGCGATTTAAAGGACATCACAAGACCACCAAGGGGATCTTCGTATTGAGGAACATGGCAAGGACTAACAAAATCTCAGCGTCCACTGCTGCTAAACTAGGTGCTCAGTGTTGGTGAAGTTCAGTGCTGTTCCAGGATTGGAGCATGAGCATATGAAGCTGGATTCTAGTTTCTCTGGCATCCTGTGGGCCAGTGATAGACTGCTCATCCTCTACCTCAGTATAACTCAAGCCAAAATCAGCCTTTAGTTGTCACATACTAAGGAGAGGACATGCTGATCTGATGCAGGCAAGTCGATGGGAATACTGCCTAGGATATCTGATAAGTCCTAATTTTTTAGGTTTTTGAATGTGTTAGAATAATTGAACGCAGATGTTCAGATCACAGTTCAACTCTAACTGGTGCTATTTTTACGGTAATCTACAACACTTTTTAAATAAGCTCACGTCTATGTCATCCCAAGGAAGTTGTAGCAGTCGGGACTTGGACACTGGCAGGAATATGAATTCAGTGACAGGAACCTAGATTCTGGCTTCTCCATGGTGAGCTGAGTGGGGGAATCCTTTAGCCAATCTGCATGACACGTTGTTAAGAGTGAACAATAAATGACAAACGACTGTGCTGTCGGACCCTACTGTGTTACAGCAGACATTGTTTTGCTGTTTCGCGTGGAAATTAGAAAATACTTAAGTGGAATAAATTGTTAAAGCTGGTGCTATTTACTGAACTTTTTACTTTCATGATCCCCCAGCATACCCGAGGCACTAAAAGGAACGTTTGTAATATTTAATGAATACAATCACAGCACGGGTGTACCAGTACGGGCTGTGGAGCTGCTGCGGCAGTGCCTCACCCCAAGCAGCGTGCGGGGCCGGTCGGTGTGCAGGAGGCGCACAGCTACACCGGGCCTTTCTACCGCCGCCTGGATAGCCTCTGGTGCAGAGAATAACCCGAACGCGTTTCCCCGCTCCCCAGGACCGGTTTTCCAACTCATTCCGGGAACAGCAGCTACCGCCAGCAACGAAAGGACCGGGGGCTTAACTCGGCCGCGGCCCCGCCCCGGAAGCGGCACCCACATGAGGGGCGGGCCGCGGTGGCTGCTGGGTCGTCGCGCGGCACCGACTGCAGCCTTTAAAGTGGCGGAGCGGGGCCGCGTGCGGAGAGATTGCTGGAGCCGCCGCAGGTGGGTGTTGGGGCGGCCGCTAGGCCCTACTGCAGATGGCTGCACCGCCCGGCTGGGTCAGTCCTCTCAGAGGCGCGGAGGGGCGGGACAGGCCGGGCTCCAGCGCGGGAGCGGTGGGGCCTAGCGGGGGAGCGGCGGCTGGGGCCGCATCGCGGTGCGGGCCTAACTGTTCCTCGCGGAGCCGCCGCCGTGGGTGGTCATTCGCCGCAGGCGCTTTCTGCGGCGCTCGGGCCCGCTGTGGGGCCCGCTGCTGGGTCCGCTGCAGGACAGGCCTGGCGGCAGCGCTCCGCACGTGCAGCACCGCGCCGCCCCGCCCCTGCCCCTGGGCCTGGCAGGGCGGGCTGCAGCGGGGCGGTAGGACACGAGGAGCGGAGGGGAGGTGACGCTGTCTACTCGGGGTGGTCGTGTAAAAAGTCTTAGAGCAAAGTGAAGGGCTTCTGGCGCAGACACGCGATTCGGGAGCTATCGTCCCCATCATTTAAGTACGTCTTACAGGAAGTACCTTTTTATGCGTCACTGATCGCATTCAAAGACCATCAGTAAAACTAACATCTGCGATAACGAGTGGTAGCAATTGAACCTTAATGTTGAATAAAAAATATATTTTTATATAGGAATTATGTTAAAAGTCTTAGACGTCTTACATGCTGGTCCCTGAAAAGCAGGGGAACTGTAAATAACAGTTCTGTGGTACTTTATTGGGGAACTTTGGGTTTTTTACATGAAGCATTTCACTTTAGTCACAGTACTTGTAAGGGCAGTTAACCTAAAACTAAGCTTTGCCCAGACCTTGAAGCTAAGAGACCGGTGAGATGAAAATCTACTTGAGAGTACTTTTGGGCTAATCTAGCTATTAAAACACAAGATTAAATTATTACAGTTAAAGGACTTGACTGTCATTTTCCATTTTTAATATAAATGTCTACTTGTGTTATTTGAAGTTTTTATTTTGAACGATGCTGATACAGACTGCTGGCACAGAAGGAACAAGCTTACTAAAAATGCACTTGTAAAACTGTAGGGTGTTGTGCAGTGTTCAGAGTAACTGCTTTTTGATAGAACTACTTTTGTTGCTGCACACTGACTGAAAACTTGATCTCGATGTTGGATCCAGAAGACTAGGTTGTGCCAAAGTATTTCTCTTAACTAGAAGACTACTTCAGCTTTTATTCTAAATAGGTTATAACTCAAGCTGTTTCTGAACTGAATTCTACTTATGACAAACTGGAGTGTTCGGTAGTCTTGCTTTCAGGTTGTTACTTGTGGCTTAACAGATGCATTTTAGAAACGCATTTATAGGTATAAAACATAATCTGAAGGACTTGACCCAGGTCTTCTATTTTAACCCCCCTGTACTGTTTACTTTTACTTTGAAAATAGTGCAAAGGAAATGCTTTATCTCTCCTTACCAGTGGAGCTGAGCCCCTGTTAAGAGGAAAGCAAGCTGCTGGTTCTGGGTATTTTGGTACCCAAGGTGAGGGTAACTGAGAGAGAGTGGTGCACCAAGAGCTGGGGCGAATTTGAGCGTGTAACAAGGCTGAAGTAGTTTAGGTGGTGGAAGTTACGTGAAGGCAAAAGCTTGTGTTCTCTTCCTTTTAAGCTTCATAGTGCTGTTTTGATATTTTTTTAATGGCTTTTTGGGTGTCCAGCAGTTAAAAGAAGGCTGCCCTGCTTGTGTCAGACTGGTGTGGCTTTTGGTGAGCCTAAAAGAACCAGGCTATCCTGGACTGATTGAGGTGAAGTTCTCTCTAAATGACAAAGCCAAAGCCAAGTCAGCTGCTTTGTGAACATATTTTCTTACGGCTATACTCTGACATGGTGCCTCTGTATAATTGTTAACTGATGCAGAAGTGCTTGTGATTTTGCAGCTTGCAGCCAAATGGCTCAAAGGTTTATTTTTAACAGCAGCTTGTATTAAGGAGAAAATCTGCTCCAAGGAGGCTATGCACCATTCAAAATGACAAGTTAAACAGTGAAGACCACTGAAGGAGTGAGCAACTACAGACCAGCCTCGAAGTAGGTTGTATTTCACATTACATCAGGGTACAAAGCAGCTGTTTGCACTCAGCTTAGTGTACACGAGACTGGCTGAGCAAATGGAAAGTGGTTAGGGAAGATGCCCCTGCCCAGATCACTGTATTTCAGTGTGCATCAGCATGGTATCTAGAATTCCAGAATACATTTTTAATGCATTTTTAAAGTGGGTACATGACTAAAATAAACATTCTTTTTTTGTCAATAAGCAAGAGAGCCAAATTTTCTTTTGATTAAAATGTTTTAAGACATTAAGTGAGCTGTGCTGTGAAAAGCATCCATGAAAAAAATGGGGCACTTAAATGTGTTGCCTGGTGCTCAAAAAATCTGCCATACCAGGAGAAGAGCTCTTGAAATGTAAGGTAGACCAAACAAAGGTTCAAGAATACAAAAATTCTTATAACTGCCGTTCAGTAATTGCCTTTTTGACCCTGAGGGTATAGTTCAGTATTAAATCCACTGTAACTGCTTGCTGACACAGAAAGGTTTTTCTGATTATTTTCTGTCCTCTTATGTTCCTTGCCCTGTTTCATCACTAACACTTTTCTATGAGCTGTGATCAGTCAGTGATAAACGTATCTAATGGAACAGTACTTCCAGTTCTTCAGTGAAGGTTAACTTTCTGTTGGATCGGGTAAACTAGGTATAAAGTGAGAAACTGGTGTTCTGTTCCCCAAGTCAGGTTTTGGGGATGATACTGCAGGGGAGACAACATCAGCACCTGGAAGTGGTGACAAGCTAAGTCAGTCTCCTGTAGTCAGGATGGCTCCTGCATTAGTGAGACATTCCTGAAGTAACTGCAACTGTCTTCTCGTGCAGTATGGCCTAGAATTTTTTCAAGTACTTTACAGACAAAAGGATTGTACTGTCGTCATAGCTGTCAACTAACACGAGCTGAAATAGGCTTGAAAGAGCAGTACAATGTTAGGTTCATGTGGAAGGCCAGTAATGGAGACACGGATGCAGATTTTAAGTCTGCATTGAGATTAAACAACTGCAAGCAAGTTACAGAATGTTAGGGATTGGAAGGGACCTTGAAAGATCATCTGGCCCAATCCTCCTGCCAGAACACGATCACCTAGATCAAGTTGCACAGGAGCATGTCCAGGTGGGTTTTCAATGTCTCCAGAGAAGGAGACTCCACAACCTTCCTGGGGAGCCTGTTGTCAGTGCTCACTGTGAAGAAGTTTCTTATACTTTTGTGGAACCTTCTATGTCCAGCTGATGCCTGTTGTCCCTTGTTCTATCATTGGATGACACTGAGAAGAGCCTAGCTCCTGACGCCTGCACTTTATATATTTATAAACATTAATGATGAGGTCACCCCTCAGTCTCCTTATTTCCAAGCTAAAGATACCCAATTTCCTCATCTTTTCCTCATAAGGGAGATGCTCTGCTCCCTTAATCATCTGTGGCTCTGCACTGGACTCNTTGTCAGTGCTCACTGTGAAGAAGTTTCTTATGCTTTTGTGGAACCTTCTATGTCCAGCTGATGCCTGTTGTCCCTTGTTCTATCATTGGATGACACTGAGAAGAGCCTAGCTCCTGACGCCTGCACTTTATATATTTATAAACATTAATGATGAGGTCACCCCTCAGTCTCCTTATTTCCAAGCTAAAGATACCCAATTTCCTCATCTTTTCCTCATAAGGGAGATGCTCTGCTCCCTTAATCATCTGTGGCTCTGCACTGGACTCTCAAGCAGTGTTGTGTTCTTGAGCTGAGGGACTCAGAACTGGACACAATATTCCAGATGTAATCTCACCAGGGCAGAGTAGAGGGGAGGTAGAACCTCTCCATCTACTAACCACACCCTTTCTAATTCACCCCAGAATGCTACTGGCCTTCTTGGCTCCAAGGGAACATTGCTGGCTCATGGGCTGGCTTATGGTGATCCTGCTGTCCACCAGGACCCCCAGGTCCCTTTCTCCTGTGCTGCTCTCCAACAGGTCACTCCCCAAAGTATACTACTCCCTGGGGTTGTTTTTGCCCAGATGCAACTCTACACTTAACCCTTGTTGTACCTCATTAAGTTTCTCTCTGCCCAGCTCTCTAGCCTGTCCAGGTCTTGCTGAATGGCAGCACAGTCTGCTGAGGTGTTGGCAACACCACTCAGCTTTGTGTCATCAGCACACAGTGCACTCTAATCCCTCATCCAGGTTGCTGGTGAATATATTGAATAGTACTGGTCCCACTACTGACCTCTGGAGGACTAGGCACGGGCCTCCAACTAGACTGCCCCACTGACCACTACTTTCTGGCTTCTGTCCTGCAGCACATTCACAGTCCAGCTCACTACCTCGTTTTCCAGACCAATTCCTTAGTTTGGCTATGAGGATGCTGTGGGAGATTGTGTCAAATGCTTTACTGAACTCAAACCATATCCACTGCTTTGCCATCATCTATCCATCTTGTCGTGTACTCATAGAAGGCTATCAGGTTGGTCAAGCTTGATTTCCCTTTGGTGAAGCCATGCTGGCTGTCCCTAATGACCCTCTTGTCCTTAATATGCCTCGAGACAGTGCCAAGGACAAGCTGTTCTATCACCTTTCCAGGGATGGAGGTGAGGCTGACTGGTCTGTAGTTATCCAGGTCCTTTTCTGGAGGTTGGAATGAAATGTGCTATCCTCCAGTCCCCAGGTACCTCACTTGTTACCCACAACTTACCATAGATGATGGGGAGTGGCCTAGGGATGACTTCTGCCATCTCCCTTAGCACTCATCAGGACCCATAGATTTATACACATCCAGACAGCTTAATTGGTCTCTAACCCAGTCCTCATCAACCAGGGCAAACTCGTCCTTTGTCCTGACTTCCTCTGGGGCCTCAGTGGTCTGGGGCTCATCAGGACAGCCTCTAGCAGTATAGACAGATGCAAAGAAGGCTTTCAGTATCTCTGTCTCTATATCCTCTGTCACCAGAGCACGCATCTCATTCAGCAGTGGGTCTACATTGCTCCTACTGTTAGTTCTATCTGCAGTGTACTTGAAGAAGCCCTTTCTGTTGTCCTTGACCTCTCTTGCAAGTTTAACTCCAAGGAGGCTTTGGCTTTCCTAGTTGCATTCCTACATCCTGTGACTGGAGTCTTACAATCATCCCAGGTGGCCATCCCCTCCTTCCATGACCCCATAGACTTCCTTATTCCTCTTGAGTGTGCCCAGCAGGTCCTTGTTTAACCATGCAGGTCTTCTCTCTTTCTTGATTTCCTACTTGTAGGCGTGCTCTGATCTTGGGCCTGAAAGAAGTGGTCCTTGAATGTTAACCAACTATCTTGGGCCCCTTTACCTTCCAGTACCCTATCCCACAGGATTTCCTTTAGCAATTGATCGGAAAGGCCAAAGTTGGCCCTCCTGAAGTCCAGGGTTGTGACACTGCTTGGCATTCTGTTCCTGCCACATGAGATCCCGAACTCCACCATCTCATGGTCACTGCAACCAAGGCTGCCCTTGAGCTTCACTGCATCAACCAAACCCTCCTTGTTACTGAGAAGATCCAGCAGCGCTCGTCTCCTTGCGGGCTCCTCCACTATTTGCATGAGGAAGTTGTCATCAGTGCACTGGAGAAACCTCCTGGACTGGGGATGGCTGGCTGAATAGGTCTTCCAGCAAATATCAGGGTAGTTAAAATCCCCCCATGACAACAACGGCCTGTAACTTTGAGTCTGCTTTCAGCTGCCTCTAGAAGGACCCATGAACTTCCTCCTCCTGATCTGGTAGCCTGTAGTAGACATGTGCAACAGTAGTGCCCAAGCCAGCCTGCCCCTTAATCCACACCCACAATCTCTCAATTTGCTCTTCATCCATCCTTGGACAGAACTCAGTACAAAAGATATACTGTAGTCTTGAGACCAGGAAGAAGAAATAGGAATACTGTAGGCTGAACAGTGATCCCTGTATTCAACTACTGAAACAAGATGTGGGTGCTTGACAGGTGATCTGTCAAACAACATAATTCCCTTTGGCAAGGGAGTCTCAGGCGAGTTTTCTGTGTTTGTTTTGTTGGTCATCTTTATGCTTTCAAAGATGTTACTGTTGCAGAAGAGCTGTATGTTTAAATCTCCCAATATACCATGTATGGCAGGAGGCAAACTCATCTTCAGTCTTAATGGTCAATGATCTGTGAACTGGGGCAGCTGCGGGCCTTGAAATTGCTTCATCCTCTGTAGCTGAATTTAGCAAGTGTGGATAGTGCTCAAAGGAGAAAGAAGTTATCTCTGTTTCGTAGTTGAATATGAAATTCAGACTGATTTCTGACAGCTTTACAAAGCCTTGTTTTGACTCAAAGATCATACTTCACACTGTCCTTATGTTAAGAGCAACTAGATAGGTGTTTTCTGATCCCACTGAACTCTCTGGCCAGTAGCAACTTTCTTATCAACCTTCTAGTCCATGTAGTGACTATCAGATGTACTGGGATTATACATGTTAGGTCAGTGAAGCAAAGAAGTTACTTTCAGGTTAAACCCTCTTACTAAAGATCCTTGACTCAGTATTCAGGCAGAACTGCAGTTAAGACAAGTTTGTAACGAAGAGAACTAGACATACTTAGGATGTATTAATAAATACAGGTATTTTCCTTCCTTCCTCTAGTAAGGTCCTTGAACTTTCAAAGATGAATCTGGAGGCAGAAACTTCAGAGAAGTTTTCAGTTGTACTGAGTAAGGAATATTAAACTATTTTTGTCAAAGATGTTTAGTCTAGTAATGAGATTGGATTTGAATTAAAGAGCGTAATGTTGGCTCTCAGGTTTGTTGATGTTAGGTACTGTGGAGCTGTGCCTAGGAAAGGAAAATAAATAATGCTGTGAGGTGTCAGCACTTTTTCCTTCTCTTAAATGTACACCACCAAATGCTGCTATAACAAAGTATTTTAATTGTATTTTCTTTCAGTTATTTCATTGACTTCTGCGGTCATATTTGAAGCTGGCTCACAAGCATACAAATAAGGCTGAGGAACTTGTCTGGTTTCTTGTTTAGGTGAAGCTGCAGTGAAATACACTGTACACTGAAATAAATAGTATACAAATTTAGGTCTGTATAAGGTACTATACAATGTTTAAGGCCTTTGTTCTATGTTCTTTCCAGCACAGCTGGTGAAAATGGCTGAAAATGGAAACGGTGAAAACATGTCTATTTTGGAAAGCAAAATCTGTCAACAAATTGAGGTAAGTTCAATTTATAATTTGGGCTCTGGACTGAGAGACAGTTTTGGACATGTTTATTGGTAGGTGCTTCCCTGATGGGAACTCCGAGGTAGTAAAGACCAGAATTTTTTAAATACCTGTCGTAGACAGGTAGACCTCTGATGGTTTTTATACTGTGAGATAATTGATAATTGTAATCTAAGTTAGAAAATATACTTCATTAGAGTTTCCTGAAGACCACCATTTAAAAACAAAAGAGGTTTAATTTGCTAGTGGTTTAGGTGCTATAGCAAGTGAATGTATCATCGAACAGTTCATTACTATGTTCACTGGAGTTACTCTGCCTCTACAAATTGAACGATGCATTTTCATTATACATCACCTTTTTTTGCAAAAAAGGCAACTCGGAATCCTACTCAGAAATATGTGCTGGTCAAAACAGCGCATTGCACAACTTGCTGTTATCGTTTGTAATTTACTGCTTTGTAATTTATTGCTACAAATTACAGCTAAACTTACTCTAGATGTGGAGGGTTACCCTACAGTGGAAAGTCAAGAACATAAGTTAAAATGACATCTAGAACAAACCTCTTTTCCTGAAGGACAAAAATACAGCTGCATGGGAATGTGCATTAGCATATGGAGCTGTAGTAATTATTTATTTCAAAAAAACAACCAACCAAAACCCCCAAAGAACCAACAACCCACAGGCTGAAGAAAAATATTGAAAAGGCTAGAGTTGTGGTGAGTTTGAGATAAATTAGAGGAAGATGCATTGTTAAGAGCTGCCCTGACTTTGTAAACCCCAGTGGTGAAAAGGCTTCAACTTACCCTATGGCTTCACATATTTTACTGACCCTAGCGAAATGATTGCTAGTAAGCAAAAGAGTCTGATAAACTTGTTTATTTTGTCCTGAACTGAAGTTTGTGAAAGCTGGCACTACTCTTCCCATTTCACTTACATTAAGTAAGTGAAAATAAGAACAATTTTAAAAATCTCAACAGTATTTCCTTGAGTAAGACCCAGAAACTCTATCTGTACGATTTCTCGGTGTGGCAAATACAGTATTTCTGCTTATACATACCTTAAATAAGGACTAAAGCCTGAATATGTTGGTGACAAATTTGACTTTTGCAGAGCTCGATGAGGCTGATGAACACATCTGTCAACAGAATAAGCTTTGTGTCTCTTCTAATCAAAAGTGCAGTCTACTTTTGCCTCATTAGTCCCATTGCATGAAGCACTCACTGGGCTACTGGGTTACGTAGAGTTTACGTGTTGCAGCTAACTGTTCCAAAAGGATTGCACTGAAGCAGGAAGTAGTAATCTCAGAATTTCTAATGTTGACATCAGTTAATTTTGGTTCATCTCAGTCTGCTGCAGGAAGTTGTTACATGAAAATGAGCTTTGGAGAATAAACATTCCAGAGACAAACCTCACTGCAGCCACCCGTCCCCACCCCCTTCTTTTTCAGTACTATTTTGGCAATCACAATCTACCAAGAGACAAATTCCTAAAGGAACAGATCAAGCAAGACGATGGATGGGTGCCTTTAGAAGTAATGATCAAATTCAACAGGTAAAACAAAGTACCACTAATTCTGTGAAATTATAACTTTCAGTTACTTATTTGAGAACAAATGTCCCTCCACATACAACTCCAATCACGGTTGTAACAACTGGCTTTAGCTTTGTCTGTATGTTTGTAATAAACTGTGTCTGCTTATTTATTAGGTTAAGTCGCCTTTCAACAGATTTTAGTGTTATTGTAGAAGCTCTGAGAAAATCCAAAACTGGTTTAATGGAAATAAATGAAGACAAAACTAAAATCAGAAGGTCTCCAAACAAACCCCTTCCGGAATTAAACGACCAGTATAAGACTGCAATTAAAAACAGATCAGTATATGTTGTAAGTAATCTCTGTGCCGTTTTACATTACTTTGACTGGAAACCATCTAAGCAATACTTTAATTAACTCACACTTGCTAAGTTTGAATTTCTCACTGTCAGTGAGAAATATTAGCAAGGCTTTTTGCTATCTTGTAGAAAGGCTTCCCCCTAGATGCGACCCTGGATGACATCAAAGAATGGCTTGAGGATAAAGGTCCAGTTGAAAACATTCAAATGAGGAGGACACTGCAGAGAACATTTAAGGTAGCTCTTGTGATGAACAGTTAGACTGGGGCAAAGATCTCCCCTGGATTTTCTTCAGTTACTCTTAACACTGTATGTCTCTTACCATTTAACAGGGCTCAATATTTGCAGTTTTTGATAGTGTTGAATCTGCTAAGAAGTTCACAGAGATCCCAAACCAAAAGTACAAAGACACAGAGCTGATAGTACTTTTCAAGTAAGTTGACTTAACTGATACGTGAACTAGTAATGGTCAAGAGTGGATTTAGCAAAGAGCCTGTCTTGACCTTGAAAGTGTGCAGTTCCACATTGCTGTACAGGTGTTGACAGCTGTACATTTTGGGGACAAGCATCTTGGCTTCCAAAGATAATCGTAACTGTTTCTTGTTTACCACTGTCTTAAATGTAATTATAATGCAATGCTTTGGTGTCAGTTCGGTTTATGTTCTGTTGAAGGGAGGAATATTGTACAAAGAAGAATGAAGAAAGGAAACAAAACAAAGTAGAAGCTAAAGCAAGAGCTAAACAGTAAGTCTTTGCAACAGAGTACCTGGTTTTGTGGGTTACTGCACTTGAACCAAATCTAACTAATTGAATTTTTCTACAGGGAAAAAGAGGAAAAACAGAAACAAGCGGCAGATGCAGAAATGGTATGGGATTTTTAAGTCTTTGTGCCTGAAAACTATGCAATGCTTACTTGTTTATGGAATTTTTAATCCACACATAATGAGCATGCTTCTGCAGCTTAATTTTTATAAAGCTAGTGTGGGATATTCAGACTTTGATAGTCTGCATTACAGAGCACTTTCTGAACAGTCACTTCAGTCACTTTTCCAGCTGATTTAAGATTAAATATCACAACAAAGTCTTACTCTGTTTTCAAGAGACTGCTTTTGTTCAAAGGCTCTCAAATTTCAATTGTTCAGCTTGGTTACCTGTTCAGAAACCATCCTAAATGTGCCCCTGAGATGATCGTTGTTGCGTAGTATCCAATAAAAGATGTAATCAGTATTACACAGATGTTCAGCCCGAGGTATCAGCCTTTGTGAAATGGTTTTGCATCATTTAAAGAGCGTAGCTCTCTTAAGCGATCACAGTCTGAAACTCCACAGAAATGTATCATAGTAAGCAAAGAGAATTTTAAAAAGTGGGGAGCAGGGAAAGGGTGTGTGTGTGTGTGGAACGCATCCTGTGCAAGACTTGGACCTCAGCATAAACAAGCAGGAACATCTGGGTCACTGACAGTGCTAAGGGAGGGGGGTGACTTCACTTGTTTATTTATGTTTTAATAGTCTTAGGATTGAGCGGAACAAAATGAATATTCAGGTTTGGCTGATCATGACAAATGTGGGATTTCTTACATTTTATTTAGAAGTCCCTGGAGGAGAAGACAGGATGTCTGTTGAAGTTTTCTGGTGATCTAGATGATCAGACATGCAGAGAAGACCTCCATGAGGTGTTTTCTAACCATGGAGAAATCAAATGGATACACTTTGTCAGAGGTGCAAAGGAGGTCAGTAGAACCTTGGACAAGTAAAAATCTCTGAATTATTAAATGCTTGTTCTCTTATATAATTAAATGTTATTTATTTGCCTTGTAGAATTGTATAGCATTTAGAAAATATACTCTATTTTTTCAAAAGAACAGGTAATAAAGATTCCAGCCTTCTCAGCTTATATCATTGCTCATCATTTTAGCTGAATGTTTTCAAAGCAAGATGAAAATGCAAAAATGCCACTACTCTTCTTTTTAAGGGAATTATCCTATTTAAGAGTGTTGCAAAAGAAGCTCTGGAAAAAGCCAAAGCGGCGCACAATGGAAACTTACAGCTTCGAAACAAGGATGTTACATGGGAATTACTAGAAGGAGATGCAGAGAAAGAAGCTCTGAAAAAAATACTGGAAGATCAGCAAGAATTGCTAAAACAGAAAACAAAAGGTCCTCCATTTATTGATTTAAGCATTTCTAATGTTCTAGAAGTAGGACTGTATGACAGTAACTGTAAATAGTGAATACATTCTAAAACTGGACTAACTGTAAAGCATTCTCTTGAGCTTGCCAGTCTGAAGACAATAGATAAAAAGTTCCTGACATCTCATATCCCTACAGGACGCAAAATGAAAGGAAAAGGACGAGGGGGAAAGGTACCTCAAGGTGCACACAAAGGGAAAGTACAGTTTCAGGGCAAGAAAATAAAGTTTGAGAATGAAGAAGGTGGCGAAGAAGATACCAAAACAGGTATTTTTTTCAGTGTGCTGCAAGATGCAGTTACTTTCAGGGCAAATACCCAGTTTCTTAAAAGCGTTTCAGATTTGGCCTTGCACTGTAGTATTCTGTCTTTTGTTAGTATCTTTAAAGGTCTTCTGTTTGATTCCTTCCAGAACTGTCTAAAAAACTACATTCAGTGACTAGATAAGTGAGGCTGCACCACAGGACTATTCAAAACATGCTGCAGTGGCGTTTACCAGCAACACTGCACATCTGTACAGATCCAGTCTCTTTGGTGGTGGGGTTTTTTTTTTCCCTCGTGGATATAAGACCAATAGTTCCGCATGTTTAGCTTGAAGAAGTTAAACACTTCTGGTCATTAGATGTGGCAGCTGCTTAAAAGCTCCAATGAAACCAACTCTACAATTGTATTCTTTCATTTTCTTACCTGCCCTTCTACTGTAAAGTTATACAGGGAAGCAGCTCTTCAAAGTTGGTACTGTAGAGTATCTTCTACCTTACTTAGTAGGAAAGGTTTGCTTTTTCAGATTTCTGGTAATGCTGAAATGCCTTTCCTGTACCATAAATGACTATGTATTCAATCTTGCAGAACCAGCAAGTCCCAAGAAGAGACCACTAGAGGAAATGGAAAAAGAAGAACCTGCACCAAAACTACTGAAAACAGAAAATGGAGATGGAGACCAGTAATACCAAAATAATAAAAAAGTCATTGTTTTTATTGTTCCGTTTTCAATAGGTTTTAAAGACATGCTTCATTTCAGAAGTTTCTTGGCAGAAAATCTAATGAAATCCACTTCAATGTCAACCTATAGTGAAAGAAAAGCTTTGTTTTGTTGGGTTACAGCTTTTGTTTAAAAAGCATGCTTACTTTTAACATACCATCTCGGAAAACTTTTATATTTATACTTTTGTTTGTACTGTCAGATCCTCTTGACTTCTTTGGCACATCATTCAAATTTAAACGATTCTGGACTTTGTAATCCTGCAGTTATGGTAAACGGCATCTTCCAATAAATTCAGAACTTTAAAACTGCTTGCTACTGAACCCTAGATGTTAATGTAGCATAAAGCTGTAACTGTGAAGTACCAAAGCTGAAGAAGAGGCTTCCATTGTTTGGGTCATAAGGACAACAGCTACACATAAATAAAACCCTTTAGTCTTTACTCCTTAATACACCTAAAAATCTTCAAATCTTGTTGTGTTTACTCCATGATTCTCTCTACTTACCCTACAGTAATAACATACATGTCTTCTGCCATTCAGCACCTAGGGAACTGCCTCTGAGCTTCACCTTCCATACTCTATTATCGTGACTACCTCTTCTGTTGTGGAATGAAGTGTACAGCTTCCTCCTGCCCTCTAAGATGGTTTTATGAAGAATTTCAGTAGCTGTAGTTATTTGCAGTAAACAGCATAGAACAAATGAAATAATGCTACAGCTGTGAAAGCCAAGTTACTCTGTCCTTTGCTACTTAATTCAGTCTAAGATTCAGGTGCAGGTAGGACGACACCAAGCAACTATTAAAATTTGACTCAAGAAGGTTGCCCATAGCTTCATCGCATCCAGTTGCAGTGCTGGCTGTAGTCTTTGCATATATAACTTTGACTTGCTTTGTAATGATTCTTCTCCTAGTTCAACTACACAATGCAGTAACAGCAATGGAACTTGATACTGTCATAGTGAACTTAAGTGCCGTGAGCATTCCTCATCTAGTACATAGGGCCCTATGATTTTCTTAAGTGGCATTTATTTACCTGCCTAATAGAAGCCAGAGGATTTTCACAGTTATGTTAGGTTTTATACTTACTGATGTCTTCTTATGGAACTTGAATGATGCTGGTAGGTCATATCTAAGTTCTGTGAACAGTACAAAGAATACTTGTTACACTAGAATGAGTATTAGTCAATTAACTTAAACCCATGCTTTCCTATTATTCTGCTGCCCAGCTGTGTTGCCCACTGACTTTTCACCTCTGGACTAGATTATGGCTGAACACTTAAAAGCTGACTGCATCAGACAGTAAAGTGTGAATGGCTGAAATACAGTTGTCTCAAAACACTTATGCAACTCCCATGTCTCAAGCTGTATGACTACAAAGCATTCAGCTGGTTATATTTAAGAATTGGAAAGGTATTTTAAATATCCATCAGGAAAATATTTAGGTGACTCTAGGGACAGGATGGTGGTTTTTTTGTGTGAAAACCCACCTGAACTTAACTACTGTTACTCAGCAACAATCTCTTTTTGAAGCAGGAAGATAGGCAACTTCTACTCCGAGAAGAAAGCCAATCCTAATTCTGCAGAGAATACAGACTCCTTGGAGCTTTATCAAGTGCCTGCTTGTACTCTAGCCAGGTAGCAAGTATTAAATAAAAAAAAGTGCTTAAAAAATACCTGTGTCATTTTCAGTGTTAAATTACACTTAACAGCCTGAGGTAAATATAAGACTGGCTAGTAATGTTACAGATACTAGCTTCCAACAGTTTAAATCGTTTTATTTAGCAGTAAATTGAATCTTACCTGCTATAACTTCCATTTTTACATCCCATTCATCTGCTTTCTTCTGAATGTGCTACAATATTAAAAGAGAGAGGTAAACCCTTGCTTCTATGCAGTTTTATGAACATTGACACCCTTGTACTTTTTTGCCATTTGCTTGTTTTTCATGTTGAAACTGCATCATGTACTTACCTTGATGTTCATGATATATGATTCACACTTGTAGAAATTTCATATCCCATAAAGGTGTAAACAAATAGGTGAAGCTACACAGACCATTACATACCAGTTATTTCACTGTCTGGTAGTGCTTGCCCTATTGAAACGAAGGATTTACCTGCCGTGTAGATGTCTTATGAAGGGAATATACCGCTGTTTTTGCCATTTGTAAAGCAGTTTTCAGAAATATCATATCCATTCCTGAAAGAAACAAGATACTAGAATTGTTCATTGCAGACTAAACCAGGAGGGTTTAAAGATCTGCTTTGTGCATTAGCATTTGCTCAAATAGCAGATAAACAGCATTATCTTAAGGTACAGAAAGCATTTCTAAAACTTAAACAATTGCTTTTAGTAATACAGAAAATTTTAAATAGTTAACACTGTTTATTTCCAATCCAGCTAATGTTGCAGTGTTTAAGTTGTTAATCTGTATTGAGAAACTGATTCCAGATCAACAAAACTAGGTAATTATAACAGATAATTGTAATAGTGAAAGAGCTGTTTCGTTAAGAGTGTTAATTGCTACTTAATGTCTAATAATTAAGAATTACCAACCTTTATTATACTTGGTACCAAAGGGAGGGTTCATAATAACTGTGTCAAAAGTTTCTGACATGCTGTCAGATAAAGAACAGACATCACACTGGACCATATTGATATTTGTGAGCTCAAACTCTTCAATATTGCCATGAAATATTTCCAGTGCATCTGCATCTATGTCAAATCCCACACAAAGTCTACAAAAAAAAATGTGCAATGTATTAGTCTCCTGCAGACTAAAGTGGTTGAAGTCTAAAGCTAAGTTTTGACAGCATTCTGTGTATATAACTTGTTTTATCTAAGAAGAGTAAAAAGCATACACTATAAACTTAAGTGCTGATAAAAATGCAAGTAGCCCTTTCTCAAATATCCTTCCTGTGTTCATTTAGTCCTTCAGCAAACATGAGGACTTCCAAATTCATGGCAAGTGTCAATCTTTTCCACTACTGGAACGGTCATTGACTACCTCAATGTATTAAATAGATGTTTTAACAAAGAGATTAGGAAGTAAAATTACTTTAGTTCAGTATTTCCTCTGTTCCCATCTTTCCAATTTTATGGCAGACGAAACAAACAGAGCTTAACAATACTTACCCTGCTCCTAACATTGCACTTCCAATGCTGAGCATGCCACAACCACATCCTAAATCTGCAATTGTTTTGTTCTCAATATCATCAAAGGTATTGTGAATTGTGTAAAGCATACATGCTGAGAGAAAAAACCCAACAAAACCACGTCAGTAATAGTATGCACTTGATTAATCAAGCTACTTCTGCCTTCAAAAAATGGAATTCAATGTTCCTTGCCATCCAGAATTAAGCCAGTGTCTCATTACCTCTTAATTCTTCATTTATAGGTAAAAACATTTTGACAAGCTATAGAATTCTAGATCTTAGATGGAGAGATTATGTGTATTTGTGGAAAATGCATGCTGCTAAATTCAATTGGGTACAAACAATGTAACATCCTGTAAAGCTATAATAAGGTATGTGTGTCTGTATACGTACTTTCACTGTTTTTCATGTGTCATGAAGGAAGCCTGTTGCAGCTTTACAGATTAAGAGGCTTCTTTCAAATTCCCTTACTTCATTTTTAGATTGTACACTAACAGTGTACTTCTAATAAAAATAAGGAAAACATTAAAAATAAATGACATTCACGCTAGATGCATTTTCCAACCTTGCAGTGTAAAGGCTTCAAATGAAGTAACGCAATTGAAACACTTTGTAGGCAGCTTCTACCTGCGATATGAGGTCTTGTTGGATACTGTTCGAGTAGTAGTTTTGGACTTTCAAAAGCATCAACTTGCTGCAGCCAACTTTCCAGTTCTTTGAGCTTTAACTTCTTCATATCTATAGTTGAACTAAGGAAAATAACGAGTAATCGGTTACAGCAGCAGAAACAAACTGCACATTATCTTAAATGTTACTTAAAATCCCACTGTGCTTCTCGGGTGTTTCCACGCGGTGCGGTGGACAAGCGCGGTGCGGGTTAACGCGAGTCCTTTAGCAGGGCACAGCAGCCCCCTTGTCAACGCAATGCCGGTAACCTGCTCCCGCCTCCACCAGGCTCCGCGGAGATGCCTGCGCGCGTCCGCCACTCCAGCCCTCGGCCGCGCCTCTCTCAGCAAGAACTGAGGCCCGTGGTCTCCATCAACCCCATCGGAGCCCTTCCGCACCGACCCGCTTACCGCGGCGCTGCCAGGACAGGCTGAAGGCCCTTGCAGCGCGGCGGAAGTGCGCGGCTGACGCTCGGCCTGGGCCCGCCCCCCGCGGCTGCTGCAGCGACTGGAGCGGAGGCTCCGAGCACCAGGGAGGGTTAGGGGGTACTCCCGAGCGTCAGATTTATAACCCAGCTGTTGGCTTTGCGTTTATTACGCGTTACCGCTGAGAGGCGCCTTAACGGGGCAGAGAGAGGGTGGCGGGCAGGCGTTGAGGAACAGTAGCAGATCCATCACCTCACATTTTCTTTCTCGTCACGCTAGAGCGGGACAAACTACGCCGTGTGCACGATATTCCTGGCCCTAAACAGCCGCGGCCCAGGTTGCCGGGATGCCGACGGGCACGGGGAATGCGGTAGCAAAGCCGCAGGGAGTTGCTTTGGGACCGCATCATCTTCGCTGCGCCACAGATTTTGTTCTTTCAGATTTTCCATTGTACAGCTGAACAACCGCTCATGGAGCTTTACAGCTCGGTACCTCAGCTCCAGCAACTCGCATCCAGTCACACTCTACCCTGGTGCGAGCGGGTCTGCTGCCGGGTCCCGGAGCCTCAGAGGCGTTTCCCGCGTACCCCACTCTACCCTGAAAGCCGTCCTGGCCCTGCCACCCTGGCGGCAGCGCTTCGCTGGAGGAGCGTCTCAGCCACAGAGCACTCCGCTACCGGCCTCCCCGGGCGGCTCTTGAGATGAAGAACTGCCGCGCTGCACCCCATCCTCACCCGAGTGTCTGTCAGGCTGGCGGGGCAGGCAGCAGCATCTCGCGGAGCGGCGGTCCGCGCACCTGCGCGCTGACGGTGCTACGCGGGCCGATAAGAGGGCAGAGCAGGAGAAGAGTGATGTCAGGGGAGGGGA
>VZRI01013196.1:209449-256724 GCA_013397515.1 Upupa epops
GACGCGCAGCGGGGCCCTCCTTGGTCGCCGGGGCTGGGGAGTGAGTGGGGCACCGGTCTCATCCTCGTCTGTGGCAGCGAGTGGAGCGAGGCTGTGTGGACACCGGGGGTCGGCTCTGGCTTAGCGGCCGCCGACCCCAGCGGGGTTAGGCGAGGTGGCTTCTTTGTTGCTGAGCAGCGCCGGTGTTAGGGCGCTTTTGCAGGTCTCGTTCCCCTCTCGCCCAGCGCTGTCAGCAGGGGAGCTGCCCTGGTGGAGGGCGCGGGCGGCGCTGTCTGTCCGCTCCCGAGGAGCTGCCCTGGCCTAGCAAAGCCGGCTGTGAAGTGCGGCCAAGTACTTTTCCGACGACATGTGAACAAATACGCCGAAGTGAACAGATTGAGTAAAAGGGAGCCATTTCTGTGTGTTTTCCTGGCCTGCAGTTAATGTTGCCCTTTGTTTTTTGCTATTCCTAGCTTTAAATCGGTGGATTCAGTAACCCTCGGATGGGTGCAGCAGGTCAGGGTTTTGTGGAAGTCACATGCCCATGGTTTTCTGTAGGCAGGTGTATTGGATCCAAGACGTGGTTGGGTACCTGGTCTGGAGAAGAGGAATGTAGTACCTCATTATACTGCCCTTTGTTCTCTCTGTGTTCAACAGTAAAAGATCAACCAACCAGTTACTAAGTGGAGGTGATATCTAGTGAGCAAACTTAAACTTTCCCACCTTTTATTAGATTTTAGACCTCCTTGTGTTCATGGGCCAGAGCTAAAACCTTCCCTAGAAGAGAGAGTGCTTGAGTGAGGCTTCTCTTCAGACTGGCTCTCTAGAATTGTCTCTGTCTTGGTTGTCTTAACTTTGGTGAGATAACATACTTATAAGAGCTATCTTGTTTCTTCCTAGTAAATCCTGAGTTGTAGCATATCAAGAAAGTGCTACAAAAGGATTTTAAGTAACTGTTTCTTCATGGTTTTAACGCTTATGGTGTATAATTCTGCGTCTTAAGATTCCTTGTCTTTTTAAATTTCTACCTAAAGATTTTACTAATTCTGATTATTTCTGTTGCTTGAAGGTTATCATCTTGACTGAGTCTTTGTACCTGTAGGCACCATTCTCCTTTTCTAGGCCTTGTTTTGATTCGGGTGGTTTTCATTGTGTCTCATACTCTTCGCTTTGGTCATTTCTTCATTCTTACTTTTTGGGAAATCTCTTATGGATAGGCTCCCTCCAGTAGAAGATTTCCCTCCTCCTGTTGTTTCCATGGATCTTCACTCATTTCAAGGTGCTACTTCTGAAGTAATTATTTCTTGAACAAGAATTGATAAACTTCTAGTGTTTCTGCTTTCCTTGGTATCACTGCAGTAACAGTTCCTTTTGATCTTGGGAAGCAAGAAAAAATGTAATGTCACCTCTTCCAGTGCTCAGTGTTCCTCATAGTGGTAGGATTTTAACAGACCTCAGACAAATTGATCTGCTTCAGAAAGGTAAATATTATAATGACTGCTGATACTGTGCTCATATCAGAGTATAAACTCTTTAATTGTCATTTTCTATGTTAGAGTTTTCTTCCTGAAGAAAGAAGAAAAAAAAGGATGTTTAACTTGCTGTGTAAACAGATGCAAACCCTCAGGGAGTAAGAATTTTCTTCCTCAGTTCTGTTGTACTTACTATAGTTACTACTTCTAATAACAGAATTTGAGAGTAAGTTAGTTGTCTTGGGTACTAGGTACATACTTTCAGGAGGTTTGTTGTAGATACTTAGTAGTGTTGCTTCTGAACAGATACTAAAGAGTTGAACAGTAACTTCTCCAGTCTTCCTGGACATACAGGAACGCGGTACATAATGGTACATGGGGTCCCTTGACAGAAGGTTGCTGCTTCTTGTCTAAAGAATTGGTGAGGCCAGTGCAGTTAAGTAAAACTGTGTTTGCTGTGCAAGACAAATTAAGTTAAGCTTAAACCAGCCTTAATGTGTGCAAATAAATGCGGAGTTTTGCCTGTTGACTGGAGGTGCTTCCATGCAGCCTGTTTAGATCAAGCGTTTTGCCTACACATATAAGTAGCAGTTACAAAGGTAACACTTTGTGTTAAAGTGGGGAGGCCTTCTTAGTAGATTCAGGAAACCACAGTGTGTCTAGCCCGATATAACCTTGGCTACCACAACCTAGGCTGCTATTAATAGCAAGGGAATCAAATGTGGAGCCTGCTTACGAACTTTATCTGCCATCTGCCTGCTCAGATGAATTTGTGTGCAGTTACTGTATATATATATATATATATATATATATATATTTATTGTAGTTACAGTAGTTTATTTCTTTTGGTTCTTGTTATCCGATCTCCATGTTCAGAGGTGGTTTTTACTTTTTGGTGCATCTCAAAGTATTTCTGGTGAAGTCTTGGTTAACTGATCTGCTGCAAAGGAAATCTCTCTAGCCTACCTTTTGGAGTATCTTGTAATTTACTCTAGGGTGGGTCATGTAAATGTAGAGGTGGTGTTTGGTGTGGGGTATAAGGATGTACTGTCAGACTACTAATTGAATCCATAATTTATTTGTCAGGCATTACTGTATGTTTTTTATTTCTGGTGCTGTTGTATAGGGAAACTAGAATATAGATTAGTAGATAGATTATGATTTTCTTGAGGTACCTTGTAATACTAATTCTTTTAGAAAAATCAGATTGCCCCATGCAAGCTAATTGCAGTTGGTCTAATCTACTAGAATGTAACTTAAGACTTCAGAAAACACCCAAGTTTGTAAATGTTGCTGCTTGTTGATCAATAAAAACTCTAGCTGTGGAAAGGTTAAGCAGATTTTAAGATCCGGTAGTAATATGTCAGTAGGTAAAAACATTATGTAGTCATCTTCCATATGGTACTTAGCCATGGGCAGATGAAATTTTGCAGCTCCATCAGAGATAATTAATAATGCTTTGAAAAAGATGGTCTTCAGTCCTCAAGTGTTTATGGAGACATATGCTCATAGTTCAACAGGCAAATTCATCTGCTGGAGGTAAAAACCCTACATGCAGTTGGATAGAGAAATTCAGATTATTTTTTGTTTGGTAAATGGTCTTATAGTAATATGGGATAGCATATAAACTAAGCTTGAAGAAAACAACATGATGTGTGCTTATAACTATGTACTAATCTGTTACTGATGTGTGATGTTTTTGTGGCTGTCTATTTCTGATTCCCCTTTAAGTCTGTAGATAATAACCTGATATATTAGAGAGCCTTTACACTTTGCCTGTTCCGTTCCTCCGTGTCCTGTTTCTGAGTATGCCTGTCTGTGTGTTGACTTATTTGTTAAATTAATCATATGGGAAGCAGATGTTTTTAATGCTGCATTACAGTACAAAGAGTATCTCCATCAAGGGCTGCATCTCCTGAAAGGCAAAAAGCCAGGTTAAGAATTTCATTAAACAAGACTTTTGCATTGATGTTTGCTGTGTATTTGATGGTTGTTACAGCGACCGATGGCTCCATCGACACAGAGCATCGCCTTCTCTTATAACTTATGTCAAAAGGTCTACCAGTTTCCACTTGCAGCAGTAAGCCATTTCTTTATTAGTAGGCATGTGTGAAGAAAAAACACTACCTGTAGTTATAAGAAAGGCAGCTATTACAGATTCATGTTATATGCCATGTGTTCAAAAGCATCTCAGGTACCTACCTCTAAGGTTTCTGCAGCCCTGTCTGTAATGGTACTTAATTACCTTACCTTTCCATTCAGCTTTGTGTCTTGGAGTGTACATCTGTGTAGGTTTTGTTTAGTACATGTCTGAACTGCATACCACATCAGACTTGTATTTGGTTTTTTCATTTTCTTCTTGAAAATTTTGCTTTGCTTCCTCTCACTGTTAACAAATATGAGAAGTATTATTATTTTCTAGTTTGATCATTTTCTCCTGCTTGAATTAAATTTATTTAGCATTAACTTTTGTTGATGCATTAAACTGTTTGCATCAAGTATGTATTATTGAACAGTTTTAGTTAAATTCTGGAGAGCAGATATATAGCACTGATGACCTTTGGTATTCTGTCCCTATATTACAGAATCACATAATTGTTTTGATTGCAAGAGACCTTCAAGACTCTCAGGTCCAACCATTGACTCAGTACTGCCAGGTCACCACTAAATCATATCCCTAAGCACTCCTTCTACACATCTTTTAAGTATTTCCAGGGGCTGTGACTCCACCACCAACCTGGGCAGACTTTTCCAATGTCTGATTAACTCTTCTGTTGAAGGAATTATTATTCAGGTCCAAGCTAAACCTCCCCTGGAGCAACTTGGAGCTATTTCCTCTTGTCCTGTTACTTGTTACTTGTAATGAGATGGGAGCTGGTTTCTTCTCCCAACCTCCTTTCAGTCAGTCATAGAAAGCAGTAAGGTCTCCTGTCAGCCTCCTTTTCTCCAGGCTAAACAACCCCAGATTTCTCAGCCACCCTTCATAGCACTTGTTCTGTAGACTTCCCACCAGCTTAGTTGTTCTTTTCTGGATCTGCTTCACCCCTCATTGTCCTTGTAGTGAGGGGTCCAAAACTGAACACAGTATTCAAGGGGCAGCCTCACCAGTGCTGAGTACAGGGAGACAGTCACTTTCTTACTGCTGCTGGCTATATCATTTCTGATACGGGCCAGGATGCCATTGGCTTCTTGGCCAGCTGGGCATACTGCTGGCTCATATTCAACTGAGCGTTCACCAGCACTCCCAGGTCCTTTTCTGCTGGGCAGCTTTACAACCACTCTTCCCCAGGCTTATAATGTTGCATGGGGTAGTTGTGACCCAAGTACGGGATCTGTCACATGGCCTTGCTGAGTTTCATACAGTTGGTCTCAGACCATCAATCCAGCCTGTCCAGACCCCTCTGTAAAGCCCCTCTACCTTTGATCAGATTGGCACACCTACCTAAGTTGCTGTCATATCATGCACAGTTATTGAATCCCCTCATCCAGCTCACTGATAAAGATATTAAAGAGAACAAACCCTAATACTGAGCTCTGATGCCCAACCCTTGTGACTGGACACCAACTGGATTTAACTCAATTCACCATCACTGTTTGGGCTGAGCCATCCATCCAGTTTCTTATCCAGCAAAGAGTACACTCATCTAAGTCATGAGCTGCAAGTTTCTGAAGGAGAATCCTGTCCTTTCTCTCATGACTTAGTTGTTTATTTTGTATCTCTTTTCAGAGACCCTTCAGAGAGGAACTCCTCTCAGGAGAAGTGATCTTTCTATGCTGTTTGGGAACTGTGGAAGGATATATTAAATTTTGGTTTTCTACACTTGAGAAAATTTTAACAAAATGACAATATGAAAGTAAGGTTGCTGTTGAGAAAGCTCTTATTCATAGTTGGTTTGGATGTAATCTGTGCATGTTAGTTTGACAATGTCTGTTCTGTCATCTGGGGTTGTAATGGATGTGATCCACTTAGGAATGGAAAAGTCACATCTATCTGTGTCTGGGTTCTCGGACATACAGGTAAGAACTATTTTACTGGAATTAAGTAGATTATGTGATTATTTTATGTGGTGTCTTGTAACAGCAAATCCTCTGTTTAGCATACGTGTGGCATGCTGCTTCTTCAAGGTTGTCCCTGTCAGTGTGACTATGTCAAGTGTATTCTTTAACAGTAGACTGGAAGGTAGTTTGGTTTCCAGGTCTTGGGTTAGGTTTGGTAACGCAGCCGGAAGGAGGCAAAGGTGTTGTTTTGGACCATCCTCCCAGAAGTTGCTGAAACAGATGTTTTATCAAATAAACCGACATACTATGAGTTGTCGGGGAGTTTAGCCTCTGAGCATTATGAAGTTATGTAACAAAATACTCATGTTCAGGATTGTTGAGGTGGTACAAATGTAGGATCTCTTATCAACTCCATGCAGCTTCTTGATGTTTGAAGTCCTGTGGGCTACTAAGGAATTTTCTCTGAAAGTACTGAGAAGTCTGAGCTGTTCTGCCTGTTACCTTGGTATAAGAGCCTGATTAAAGCTGTGGTCATGTACTTCTGGTATACCTGACTCTTAAGGACAAAACCTGCACTATCTGATCTTCCCCGTGGAAGGTACAGGAATTGATGCTGAGATTCACACTGCCAGGGCCTCAAAAGATACTCAAATCTATCAACTTACAGATCTTTAAACATCTAGGAGTCTGAACTCTTGCTGTATTAGTCACTCAACAAACTTAAATAATTTCTCTGTCTCAAAGCTTTTGCTGGTAGTGCCAGTGTGGTTGAAGAAACAGAACAGTATGCTGAAGACTGAGCTCACAAGGTGTGACTGCAGTATATCTTGCCTTGTCTGAAATCTGCTTGTGTTTTGTATGACTTTTTTTATCAGTTTGTAATACATCTTTTGGTGTATGTTCAACCTAAGAAGAACTTGTGTTTTGCAGGTCTGTGGAAACAGTCTTATTTAGTTTTTCAGTTCCTTTGCTTTGATCCTAGCAACTTTTAAAGCTTCTTTTATGAAACAGTCAGATGTCCAGGATTCTAGTCTTGCTGTGTAAGGATGTAGTATTTTTAGTCTGGTACATATCTGATCTACAATAGAGCTGCCGATGGATCTGTTGGAAATGTACTAAACATCATTTTGGGTGTATCTTCGGGAGGACATTCCTAAAAAGCTGTTGTCTTCTAGCTCGTTATGACAAATAATAGCGATTACTTACTTCAGAGTTCGGGTCATTCTTTCTTATCATTTGCAGAGTATCAGGAATTTAACACTTTAAAGTCCTGGGATGGTATCTGATAACCACAGGTGATTTTAAGAGTATCATAGGTATCCTCCTCTATGAAGTGTTCTGGTAGTAAGCTTTGAAAATAATACAACTAATCTTTATGTTGCAGTAATAGAAATAGCCATATGGTATTAGAATAACAAGGAAGGACTGCTGTGAGCTCTGCCTTTGTCAGAACGCATCTCTCCATTTTTGCACAGTGCCTGCAGTGATAGCTCTGGCATGAAACCTTTCTAAGAAAATTGCAGATTACATATATATGTATATATATTATATATACACACAAGTAACTTATCTCTTGGAGGCCTGAGGAAAGTGGTAAATTCAACCTAGGTTGGCATATTTTAATAAAAATCCATACATCTTACTCAAATTCTGAAGAAATGAATATTGTTTTCACGTTTGTCTAGCACTGTGTAGTTGCTTAGAACTTTGTCAGATAAAGTATCTGGGCCAAAATGTTACATGCTGTATAATTTTGACCTATTTACTTTTTCTTGGAGGAATTTTCTTTGCCAGAAAAATAATCTTGTTAGTTCTGTTTTGGAAATGTGGTTGGGTTTGGTTTTTTTAAAATTTTAAATAGAAGATGTACTGTTTGGACTCTGAGAGCAACTGGGCAGGAAGGCTTTATGTGAACTAATGGTTTGGGAAGAGTGAGTGAAAAGCAAAGATGAGGGAGGACCAGATACTCTTATTTGCTGATCTACTTGTCTCAGGCCTACTTTGTAAGTCGGCTGGGAATTCTGCTTTGTGAAGGCTAAGAACTCTGAAAAATCTGATCCTAATAATTACGAAATTAAGCATCCAAAAGTAGAATATGCATTGTGTCTTTATTTCTCGATCTTTCTTTCTCTATCTGTATTTAAAAAAAAAAAACCTCAACCAAACAAAACTGAAAAAAATTATTTCAGACTTCATGCTGGGAAATAATTGTGAATGTAATTATTTTTCTTGTGGGCATTTGTAATGTTAGACTTAATGAAGATGGCTTTATAGAGCTAAGTTGAAGAGTATTATTAATGCCTTCTCCAGTACAGTGAAATACTAAATTAACTGCATATTTAAGAAATACTGTTCCTTTTCTCAACTGAAAATGCTGCCGTTTCTGTTGGACACAATGGGTAGAGTCAGTACTTGTACATGCTGATGGGTGAATTAAGATTATTTAAATAATCTTAGTATTGCCACTAACAGAGTAACTGAGGTCTTTTTTAACTTGTAAGAGTTCATCCCTCAATTTGCGGTGATGTTTGGAAAAGCTTTGCTGAGGCGAAGGGGTATTGGAGTTATAAGTAAGGTAGCTGTGTGTCTGTTATTGTGCAAATATATTTTAAATTATGTGTAAATTGAGGCTTTTTGATCAAATTAGGTAAATGTAAGTTGTACTTAGATGCAACTACAGTACATCCACTCTTTATAAAGACTTATTGCAGCAGAAGATTGTTACTCTTTGGAATTACTCTGTTTATAAAACCACTCAAATTCATCAACTCTGTGGAGCTACTCAGACTTAAGCTCAGCTTCAGCTCTACTCAGAAGTCTGTTCCTTCTCATTTTCACTGTATTTCTAAGGTCTTATGGTTGAAAATGGCAAATCTGCTGTTTCTGTTTGATAGCTATTATTTGTATACTAATGGAATTCATAGTTTTATCTATTATATGCGATGTGTGCATCTGGAGACTACCAGAGAATTAGAGAAATATTTTTTGCAGAACTTCTTTGTCTGCTTTTATTTTTGAACTGGAGATTTTGCTTTGCTGAAGGGCACTCAATATAGCACTGAGCACCAGGGGAGCTTCTGGTGACTCACTCCCTCTCTTCCTGCTGTTCAGCAAAGACTGGAATAATTTCTAAGAGTCTAATGAGTGATTTCTAGCCTCCTGACCCAAGGAAACAGCTTTATCATAAAGACTTAGAGTCTGGAATGATGTCCTTTAAAGGTGTCTCATTAATTTTTCTGCTATGTTTCGTTGTCTTCTACTGCTGACTTCAGTGTCAGTACTTTGGAGCTTTCCTGGTTCAGAGGATTATCTTTGCAGTTGGCTTTGCTACCTCTAAGAGTTCCTAATAGGAGAAATGCAGACATCCCTGAGGATAAGGACTTGGGGGTGGTAGTGGACCAGAAGTTTAACATGAGCCATCAGTCTGCATTTGCAGCCTAGAAAGCCAAATCTGTCCTGAGCTGGGTCAAAAGAACCATTGAGAGTCGGTTGAGAGAGGTGATTCTGTTCCTCTAGTCTGCATTTGTGAGATGACACCTGAAGTGCTGTAATGAGTTCTGAAGTCCACAACATAAGGAGGACATAGAGCTCCTGGAACGTGAACAGAGGAGAGCAACTAAAATGATCAGAGGGCTGGAGCACCTCCCCTAGGAAGACAGGTTGAGCAAGTTGGGGTTGTTCAGCCAGGAGAACAGGAGGTATAGCAGCTTTACAATATCTGACAGGGGCCTACAAGAAAGCTGAAGTAGGGTGTTTTAGAAGGGTGTGTAGGGAGAGGACAAGAGGAAATGGTTACAGACTTGAAGAGGTAAGATTTAGGTTAGACATTAGGAAGAATTCTTTCCTGTGAGGTGGTGAGATGCTGTAGCAGGTTGCCCTAGGAAGTTGTGGCTGCCCCATCACTTGAAGTGTTCAAGGCCGGGTTGGATGGGGCCCTGAATAAGCTGATCTAGTGAAGGTGTCCCTGCCTATGCAGGGGGTCTGGGACTAGATGAACTTTAAGCTCCCTTCCAATTCTAACCATTCTATGATTCTAAGCAAAGAATTGGGTGCACTGTCAGCAAGCTAGACAATGCCAAGCTGGGTGGTATGGGTGATGTGCTGGAGGGAAGGGATGCTGTTGAGAGGGACCTTGACAGATTTGAGAAGTGGGTCCTTGCCAGCATCACAAAGTTCATCGAAACTGAATAAGATCGTACAGATTCTACCCCTGGTCAGGGCAGTTTCAAGGGCAAATAGAGGCTGGGTGGAATGTGGATGGACAACAGCCCTGCAGAACTTCAGGGTGTTAGCTTGTGAAAAGCTGGACATGAGTCAAGACTATGTGACAACCGCATTGTAGGCACTATCAAAAGAAGCATGGCTAGCAGGTCAGGGTAGGTGATTCTCCCCTCTGCTCTTGTGAGACCCCATTTGGAGTACTGTGTCCAGCTCTGGAGCTGCCAACATGAGAAAGACATGACGCTTTTAGAACATGTCCAGAGAATGGTCATGAAGATGTTTAGGGGACTGGAACACCTCTGTTGTGAGGTTGGGCTGAGAGAGTTGGGCTTGCTAAACCTAGAGAAGAGATGGCTCTGGGGGGACCTCATTTTGGCCTTTCTTTAACTGAAAGGGACCTAAAACAAGGCTGGAGGCTCTTTACAAGGGATTGTAGTGATTGGGCAAGTGGTAATGGCTTCAAACTGAAAGAGGAAAGATTTAGATTAGAAATGTAGAAGTTCCTTACTGTGAGGGTCTTGAGGCACTGGAACAGATTGCCTAGGGAAGTTGTGGATGCCCCCTCCCTGGAAGTGTTCGAGGCCAGGTTGGATGGGGCTGTGGACAACCTGGTCTAGTGAGTGGAGGTTAGAACTAGATGATCTGTGAGATTTCTTCTAACTCAAACTGTTCTATGATTCTGTGAACACCAAGTGTTTTATGATTCTTTAAATAACTAATGCTAGCTTAGCTTCTGAGCTGGTTTAACAGGGGATCAATTAAGTGCTGGTGCTGGAACAAATAAAGAGAACCGAAGACAGAGTTGTGGCGGGACTGACCTAGTTCAACTTGTTGTGAAACTGTAGCTTAAAGGAAACACCTGAATACACTTCAGATTATTCAGTTTGTACCTGAAAACACTTCTAAAATACATTTTGGAAATTCATGGTGGAATTATTAAAGATAGAAATAGTAGGAGATAGTGAGAGTGAATCTGGAAAGTCGTAAGGTTGCTCAGGTGATGTTAATGCTGCTTATGTTAATGATACATTGCATTCCTTATACAGATGTCAACAGGTTCTGCATTTTACAAATAAGTTACGCAGCAGAAGAAATCCCAGGAATTATGTTTGAAGTCATGTGGACAGGATTGCTTGTTAAAGCTCTGTTTTATTTAATTGCAAGTTACTATTATGCCTTCCTTTTCCTAAAATTAGTCTTGTATTTTAGTAATTTGATTTTAGACCTTCAGAGGGATGAGGCTTGAATATCTCTGGTTAATGACTCTACACTTTCGCCTAAATACTCTTTAAAGTTTGTTGTAGTACAACAGTAAAACTACTTACAAAGAAACCTGTGTAGCACACAAGAAATAAGTGGTACTAATATTGAGTAGGAACTACACATTTGTTTAAACAAGTAATTTGCAATATTGAGATAATATAGTACAGCTTAGATAAAAGATGATCTATCACTTACCTGGTTATTCTTTTCCATAGTTATTTTCATTTTTGAGCATCTTTACAAAAAAACCCCTATTTCTTATCTAGATAATATTAATTGTTCATTAACCTCTATTAGAGACTTTGACCTGCTCCAAGTGGTCAGTTTCTGAGGTTTGATGTTACTGAGAGAGTTGCTGATTTGCTCCCCATTTTTGTAGTCTTAGATGCATTTGCAGTTGTGTCTTTATGTAGTCAGACAATTCTTCAACTGTATAGGAAATTTCAACTTGTTTCTTCCTTGGCATAGCTTGGAGTTTTGGCTCTTCATTAGTTAAAACAGCTGTTATTTTAGCGTTGAAGGCCTTACAAATCATTGAGATTTTGGTCAATAGTTCTAGAAGAATTGTATAGCGTTCTAGAGAGGGAACAGAGCTTTGAGTAGAACAGAGTATCAGTATTTCAGGATTGCGAGGATTAGTTTTCTGTAATTCAGCCTAAGACACGGTCTCATGTTGAATATTGCAAGCTTGAGCTCAGTAAGGTGTTTTTAGCCTGGTTTGTAAGTAATAAAATCTGAACACTGGCTTTGGATCATTGTGGCTTGTGTGAGCTCTTGCCCTAAAGATACAATATGGCCAGTACTTTGTCCAGTGGCAAGTTGTATCAGTAAAGAAATATTCTGTCATCCCTTACCATGTACACATATTTAGCTGTTAGTTGAGAGTGACTGCAGTAGTGTATTGATTTCAGACAATACTTGAATACCGCAGCCTTTGAACCACAAATATAGACTATGGCTCTCCTTGTAAAATGATATTGGGATTTAAGGTTTAGAGCCTAGTATGTGTGAGATTGTTCCCTGTTTGGAACTGCTCTGATGTTTGCATGTGACAATGAAGTGAGTTTTGTTATGGTGAATTGAACTTGGGGTCTTCCTTGATAGTTCTTCCCCCCACCCCAAAGCCACATTAATATTGTAGTATTAGCACACTTAAAATTGGTAATGCTTTCTAGGGAATCTCAAGAGAAGACATGATTCATAACCTTCCACTACAGGGTATGTTAGATTTGGGATCATTAATCTGCATGCTGATTTACAAGTGATATGTTGGCATAGGCTTTTTGGGAAGCAAAATAAAACTCTTTTATTTTCTGTGCAAAATAGATGGGACTCAAAATTACTTTGTTACTGTAGCTTCCTTAGCTTGTGATCATAACCAATGAACACATGTTTTGTCTGAATGCAGAATACATAGAGGAGACCAATAAAATGTTTTAAAACTCACTGCATAGTAATTCTTTCCTTCGTTGTCTCTTATTTTTGGTCTGAGTATAGTGGTGAAAAGGAAACCAAATACCTTAAAGATAATAATTGAGCTTAGATTGAACTAGATTTCTGTGTGTGACAGACAAAAATGAAGAACTGAATCACTTTTTATAATTTCAGTGAATGTAATTTACTGAAGTGAATGACAAAAGTGAAAGCCATCTGTTTGTGTGTTACTTAACAGAAGATTGTCATCACTGAGCTCTGCCTGTCAGGCACTTTGCACACTCCCCAGGGCTGGATAGGTAGTATATACAAATGGGAAATCATCTCACTGCTACTGTCCTTGCTTACCTTAATAAAAAATGGCATCTTACACATGCTTAATATGTAAGAGCAAAGGGAAGAAGCTTGTCTTTAGACTTTGTGAAGCTGCCATCTTAATCACTAGACTTTTCTTTTTTCTTTTTTTTATTCCTTAAATTTGGATACTTGATTTGTGGCTTTCTCTTGAAGATGACACTTGGGTATCCTCAAAGAAGAAAGGCTTATGTTGTAGACAGCATCAGGTATCTTCTGGAAGATATGGTGCAGATGGGAATAAATTTAGAAAACGACTTTTTGTATTCAAAGCTGAATCAATTTTTGAATATTTACAGTGATAAATTAGTGGTAAAATCTATTGCATCTTTCCAGTGAAGTTTACTCTTGTATGATGTGTTTTAGATTCTTCATTCCTTGTAAGCTTGGTTTTTTTTGAAGTGGGCAGAGAACTCTTTAGAATTGATAAATGTTATTTCTAAAAATAGATTTGGAGCAGAAAAGTATTCTGTGGCTCTTGATTCAGACTCATGTTAAGTCAGTAGGGAATCATTCTGTCTGCTCTAATGGGGTTTGGCTCAACCTCATGTCATTATGCATTAGCCAAGCCTCAACTGCTGCCATGCAGGAGTACTACAAAGAAGAAATTTATTTAATTTTTTTAAATGTGACAAAATGTGACAATTTGCACAATTTTTGTAGTGTGGTTCAGTCCTTTGATAAGTAGATATTAATTGCTGTACTGATTCTGTAAACTCATGCTTTTGGAATTTTTTATATGTCTAAAGACATTTTAGAAGTCATTCTATGAATGATGACTTGAAGAATCAGGCCAACCCCTGACTGTTTCTGTTTCAGTTAAGTATTTTCAGTTAAGCTGTTTAGAAGTTGTCTTGATGAACAAAAACTCAAATCTGTTTTTTTTTTGTAATTCTTCAGTGGAAGATGCTTGTAATCTGTGTGAAAGAATGTCAATAAATGTGAACTTTGAGAAGGGGAAAAGAATTGGCAACTTTGTAATTTGCTGGATACAGAAACAAAATTGATTTGAACATAGTAGTTAAAATTTCTCAATGCTGTTTCTGTATCATCTTTAATTTTAAAATGTATACTTTGAAAAAATATTAGAAGTAATGCTTTTTTAGTGTGTGTTAACTCTGCTGAGCTATGCTTGGCTAACTTTTTTTTTTATCTGTTTTATAGGTTTTGTAAAAGACATCGGATTAAGTCAAATTCAAATGTTCCTTCTGTCCCGAAGCACTTGTTGATGATGTCAGAGTTAGTTCTTCCACAGTTCATCTTTAGTCTTATTCAGCACTTAAGAGAGGGCTATAACGAGCCTGGTACGTTTTCAGTTTGCATGTATCTAGCATATCTTGCCACACTGCTATCTGTTGCTTTACAGTGTGTGAAGACACAGTAAATGAATATGTGAATATCTGTAGTTTGTATAACTGAGTTTTCTGCATCTTTTCCCTAACCAAGTTATTGCTTGGCTAGGTGGTTTGATTTTACTCTCTGCTGGAGAGCCTCATATATATTTTAAGGGTTACCTGATAACTGTGTCGAGCTCTTCCAGAAAACTAAATTAGGATTAATTTGAAACTTGTGTATGTGATGTTTAGAACATGGTGAACATATAAATTTATTTCTTTTGTGGTACTCATAGCTGTTTTTCTTTGTCAAGGCTTTGGACAAATTACATTTATACCAAAAGTTCTTGTTATGTGGTTTTCAGCTCTTGATCTGCCATCAGAGAAAGACCTTCACAAAATACTCCAGGTTTTGGAACCTCATGTTTCCTTTCTAGAAGACTTGACCAAAATGGGAGGAGCAATGCGATCAGTTCTCACACAGGTTTTGACTAGCCAACAATTCTACAAAGATCTTAGCTCTGGTATGCTCGTGTTACTTCTAATAATTACATTTTCAAATTATGAGGAATTAAATGGCATAATGTGTGTATCACTTCTGTTTCTGCATGTTTGTATTTGACTTCTCAAAACCCGGAAAGATGAATGTTTTTATAGGATTTTTGTTGCTGTAGATAGGAACGGGGGTGGGTGTCATCAGCAACTAGAAATGTTTGTTGTTAAGATGTGTAAGACAACATCTCTTCAGTGTCAGAGATAATTGTGTATTAATATATCATTTAAACAGAAGGTTTTATAACAAATCAATTCTCTTTAAAGTGCAATGAATGTGGCAGCTAACTGCTTCCAAAAAAGTCGTATCAAGCTTATTCAGTATGGACTATATCTAATTTATTTTGGGATCTATTCTCACAGAGGTTACTAGAGGAGATCTAAAAGGCAAAAGGCTGTTGTCTGTCCTGCATTTCTGTGCAAAGCATTTTTTTCCCCTTTTAAAAGCACCACCACCTGTTTATTCCATTGTGTACTAAATCAGAATGAATCTGAAAAGTTGGGTAGTCATTATTAACCCTGAACTACCTAGTATAAATTAACTCGACCTTGCTTTCTTGCGATCCTAAGGTGCCTTTGAGTTCTTTACATGAGTGTGGATCAAATAGTAATTACTACAGATTTAAGTTGACCTAACTTGCTTGGACAGCAACTAGTGGAAAAGCAGACAACCTCCAAATCTTGATTTGAAAGGAGAAACAGTGGTAGAGATGTGATGACTTCTGCTTTGTTATATGTGATGGACCTCCTGAAATAGCAAAGTGGAAAAGAAACGGGGAGTAAGTGCTAATAACCTGGTTCTTGGGGTGGAGAATATATGTGTCCAAGTAGGTAGTTTCTCAGTAGGGCAAACGAAGGAATTTGAGAGGAAAAACTAGCTCTTTGACTTGGAATGCAGAAGGTACACAACTAGAAAGATTTGTCATGTTTTGGATGTTTTTGTTTCCTTAAATACTTGACACAGTTTGCTGCTCTAAAGTTTACTTTTTCCTTATATAATAAGCGTGTTGTGTTGGGTCTTTTTGTCCTTTTATATCTTGAGTATGCAGTGTGATTTTTACTTCATCAAACAATTGAAATAGTATGTTTATGGATAGTTTCTATTAATTGCACCTGTCAAAACTTGAGCTTTAAAAGAAAAATTCAAAAATGTTAGAATTTATGTGCAGTGTATTACCTTGGCTTATCTCTTTCCCACTGTAAATTGTAGATCCCTGAAAAAAAACTCTTCTGGAGTACCAGAACAAATCTTTTTATTGTCAATGGTGACACTTCTAGTAACATAGAAGTGAAATAAATAGTTTAGAAGCAAACATCATGTTGGAGAGGGAAAGTCCTATGGTTTGTAGTGTTTTGGATTTCAATTAGTCAGTTGGGTAAGCTTTACCCTCAGTTATACAGCTTATTAAACCATTGTGGACTTTTTTACATTGCTTGTATGAAATGTGAAGTATATGAATTGGATAGGTGCTGTTGTACATTAATGCTGTTTCACATATATGTTCAAGGTGTTGGAGAGAATGCATGTGCAAAGAAAAGTCATGAAAAGTACCTCATTGCTTTGAAAGGCTCTGGACTGGCATTTCCCGAGGAGAAACTTGCATGTGGTATGCAGGAACAAGGAGCTGGGACTAGCACATTAGCAGTTCAAGGTTTGTGTAAAAAAAAAAAAAAAAANACAAGGAGCTGGAACTAGTACATTAGCAGTTCAAGGTTTGTGGGGGGGGGAAAGAAACAAATAAAACCCCAAAAAACAAATTTTAAGAGAAGGTTTTTGCTGAGTTTAATATAAACTATTATTTTATTTAAGAAAAAAAACAAACCCAAAACAGCAAATCTCAAGGAAACTTTGGGAATTATCTGTTATTTAGTGCAAATTACAGGACTCCCTTAAACCCTAGCAAAAAAGCTAAATGTTTCTGTTGCTATTATACTGAGCATCATTTTTCAGACATAGCATTAGTGCAACTTGAGTAGGCAAGATGGAATTCCCAGAGTAGATTTTTGTGCACTGCAACTAAGTTAAACCACCTATTCTTACAAAAGTGCTGTGGATTATTTTTTTTAATTGCTGAAGGCTGTAAGAAATGTTTGCAGTTTATGAAAGAACCTGTCTCCCTTAACCGAGCATATTGGAAGTTCTGCAGTGGAACATACTTGTAAATTTGTAACTTTGTGCTGCTTGGGAATCTCACTGTGATTTCTCAGTCCCCTGCTGTGTATCCCTTGAAGAAAGTTAACATAGTGTTTCATGACATACTGGCTTACTAAGTATCACAAGATACTCTCTTTTCCATATGAGACTAACAAAAAGAATTTCTGAATTTTTTTATTTCAAAAGGTTTAGCAGGTGCTATGGCAACATCAGGACAAGGGGATTCTTCAGATGAGGTGAGACTGTTTTTTAAAAACTATAGTGAACTGCAGTAGAATATTAAATGCAGAGCATGTTTGTAACCAAATCTAGCAAACTTTAACTCTTCTATCACATTATCTCCGTTGTAAGAAATAGAAACAGTGATGATAGAAAGGAATAGTTTGCACATCTTTCCTTTACTAAAGACCTTTTGAAAAATCTTTCTGCTAATAAAATTTCAGTTTCATTTATGTATATAATGTAGAAGAAACTTGTATACGTGGTTCAAAAGTCACCATGAAGTAAATAGGGCTTGATGAAAGCAAACTTAAAGCATGTTATGCTGTGAATAGTATTAACAGCTTTGGCACTTGAGGATTCACCTGAACCAGTGATAGCAGAGAATTTCTCTGTAGGTAAATTCCCATGTATAAACTTGCCTAAATAAATTTGTGTGGGATTAAAAAGGGGTGTAGCTCCATTTACACTGAGCTATAATAAGCAAGAATTTAATGAACAAAGTTAAATTCTGGTAGAGTTACTTTACCAACTCACTGCAATTTTTCGCCCCTACTATGTAAAACCTGTTTCCAACTAGTAAACCCTAGCAGCCATTCTAGCAGGGAAGTATAACAAACTTTAAATGTAAAGTGTATTTTTTCATTGATTTTTGTTTACATTGAATTCTGTGTAACCCAGTATTGAAGTAAAAAGTCATGTGTGTCAAACAGCGGTGTAACATACTTGCCTCTGTCACAAGCACAATGGCATCTGTTACACTGCCAGTGCTATTTATAATTTGGCATTTTTGGAGTATTGCTTGTTGTGTTTTTCACTATCACTTGACAGAGAGATAAAAAAATCCAACCTTGCAAAAGCCTGCTGACAGTATCACTTTTAAGGCGCAGGAAAGAAGGCTACAATTCAAGTTAATGACCTCAAATATCATTTTCCAAAGAACTTAGTACGGCTCAATGTATTTTCTGGTTTACCCCTATTAAGGGATGAGAAGGAAGGAATAAACTGAAGTTGTTGAGAGATATAGGTACACTGGCATTTCTTTTTGGAAAGAACTCCAAGGTGGAGATACAGATTTTAGAGAGGAAGAACTTTTTGTCAGGAAAAGATACATTTTTTCCAGGAAAAGATGCTTAATGAATAAATAAGGAACAAATTACAGCAATTGCATTAGGACTTGACAGTTAAATCACTGTAGATAACGGGTATCTTTTTTCTTTCTAATTTCCAGGATATACTTCTAGGTGTTTTGTTATATTGGCACAGAGGTGATTTTTTTTTTAAATTGAAAGTCTGCATATATTCACATTTCTGAGATCAGTTGTAAGGGTAAAAAAAAAGGCACAAGACACGCTGGTTTGAATGCCATGTTTAGAAAGTTTTTAAATTGAATGAGGAAGTAACATGCAGATAATAAACACTCAAAATGTAGATGTCTTTAGCATATATTTTCAGAATTTTACTTTCTTTAATCACAATGATCCAGTATGAAATGCAAATAATCATGTAAAAAATGTCTTTCTTGTTTTTAAACACAAGAACCCTCAGGTAGTGGCATCTCAAAAGAAATTTTTTTAATATATTTTCTAATATTTTTATTATATTTTATAATTAATCATGGGCTGGTTGACAGATAAGGTCCAGTCATTTAATCTGAAAGCCAGAACAGATCTGTGCAGTTCGAAAGCGGAAATGCTTATTAGAAAACCTGTGTTACTTAAGAAACGCTTCCTAGAGGAATGAACAAGAAGCTAATTTGAATTATGACTTCCCTTTTTACCCTGCCTTCGCCTATAAGGGCTCTTTTTTTTATGCTTTTGTGTACTTTCTTAAAGCACTAGGCCTATTTTCTTACTGATCGATGTGGCAAAAGTGCACTTCTGAGTGGATTTTCTTCCTCTGGTATTGAAGATTAATCTTGAAAGGTTGATGTTCTTTATTATTGAGTGTGAAAGGGGTAGCATAGTTTCACAGTTGAAAGGCTAGAGTACAACATTTACATAGGCTACAGTTTGGAGCAAAATTCTGCAAGCAGCCAAATAGCTTGAAAGTTTTGCACAATTCGGTATTTAGTTTCATGTCTACAGTAGTAGATGGTTCTAAGCTAAAAATGAAAGAGATTTATGAGTGGCTTCATGAGAAACACATGATATATCCTAAGGTGTGTGCTATAGATTGTTCTGTTCTATCTCCTACCCCGAAAAAGCCTTTCTTCTGCTTTATTTTTCAAATGGTTTTTGCTCCATCCCATGGTATTAGCTTGTTTTCCGTATGTTTTCCTTTGTGCAAATCTGTGCGTTATATCTGATATTACATAAAGTTTATTATCTGACTTCACAGAAGACATTTTGCTAAATGTTCTGTTGTGTAGATTTATTTTACATAGATCTTTGCTATTGACTGCATGTATTTGACTGCATTACCCAGTGGGTAAAAATAAGATGTTCTATGTTGGTATTTTCATTCTCTTACTCTTTATCTCTGGGCTTGGCAGACACTAAGTGACCTGACACTGACTACCTCAAGGCTGTTAAAATCCCTCAGTTGACATTAAGATTTAATCCTACCTTACTGCAGACATGGAAACTAACAGATGCTATTGAGGAAAAAAGTTATCAAGATAGTGTTTCTCATGAAGTCACTCACTAATAGTATTTTTTAGTGAAATTACTTCAATAGTTGCAGTGTAGACTTTTTTTCTTCATACTGTAGAAAAAATGCATGTGGAAGACAAAATGCAGAGCAGTGGTGTTGGTTGCTAGAATCCAACACATCATTTTATACCCAAATAAGTTAAGGCCCCTCTAGCAAGATTCTTGATTCACTGAGACCACTGAAGAGTTTTGGGAATTCTGTCAGCTTTCTCACCACAGAAATTGAGATTTCTTAAGGGCAGGAGACTTAAATTTTGGAGTCCTATGGTTCAAGTCTGACTGGGAAGTGGGCAGTGGTGAAATGACTGGCTCCTAGGACAACTAAGAGTTAGAATGTGTCCCTAGTAAATGATTTTTCAGAGGGAGGTACTAAAGGGGAAATTCAGACCTTTCTTTTAACACAATACTTTTGGTCAGTTCTTGGATAGAAAATATGAATAATCTTTCTTCACAAGAAAGCACAGTAACTTTTAAAATACCAGGTTCTTTATCATTCTGGTTAAGTTGGGAAGTAGAGTACAGCATTTGCTTAGAAGAAAAGGATACTGATTACTTACTTTCAACAGTATATACCTGTATTTGTTATATCTCATTTTATTTGATCCATTAGGAATCTTTATTTCCACTCTTTAATTAGGACTACCATTGTTAGCAAAAATCTGTGCAACATTTAATACAGTCTTCTAATGTCACTTTTTTTTTTAATAACTAGTGTTAGATTTTGTAAAGTAATGGCCATGATGTTTTTAACTTTCATAGCATTTTGGAACCTTTGGTTTTTCATTTGCTGAGTGCATTGAAAGCCTCAGATGACAAGTGCCTCCATAAAGTGTTTTGTAGGGAACAAGCCATTAGAATTCAGCAATTACAGTTGGCCTCTTAAAGGTGTCAAAACCATTTTACTCCTGGGTCATAACTTTATATTGATCAGAAAATGTCAGTGTTACCAACATTAATAGGCAATATGTTGCCTGATAGTTTTTTCGGGGAAAAAAATCAACCCCAACCTCTACACATGAATAAGGTGATACCTTGGATGTCAACAGTAGAAATCTTGCAGTGTGAAACAATTTGATAGCAATCAGTTTAAGAAATCAAAGTAGGCTGTAACCCTATGAAATCAAACAGATGAAGGTGTCTAACTTGCAGATGACAGTGTTCCCTGTAGAGGGGAAAAATGCATTTAAAAAAAAATGTCATTTTTCTGATATGTTGCGTGGAGACCGTGGTTCCTTCCTGTAAACAGCAAAATTATGCTTTCTAATATGGCAGTGTGTTCAGTGCTTTTCTTTTTTCGCTTGATAGTTAAACCAGAATTTTGAGATCAAACTTTCTCTTGGCAATAAAATTCTAAATACACAATTAATCAAGTTTTTAAACTTTTCATCTACCACAGGAGGACCAGGATGGTAGCCAAGGTGTGGGCAAGCGCAAGAGAGTGAAACTAAGCAGCACCACCAAAGGTATTTATAAAATACTGATCTCAGCTTATAGTATTTGTTGGTTTATCTTAAAAATCATTCCGGGATTGCACTGCAGTGCTCTGTGTGCTGAGTGTTAAACATGGCAAAGTTTAGAAGAAGTCCATAAAGAGAATTTGTGGTGACTTTGATTAACCTCACATGAGTACCACTGCCTGTCACTGTTTAACTAGTCATTTTGTCACCTTCTGTGCCATAAGCTGACCTTTAAAAATTAGTCCCATTTTCACTGTGTGACTGGCACAGTTGCAGTACAGCTTGGCAAACAACTTTTTGATGTATTTGTTTTAACCAACTTTTTTCATTCTGTCACCGTACATGCAGTATGCTTGTTGTCTTAGCCAGGCAAGGATGGTTCTCTTGTGTTTCCAATAATGTTTTAGAGAAAATACCTAAAGAAAGTAGTCCTTCATACTTTGTTTTCCAGAATTAAAATTAATCCTCTCTGCAATTTCTAGTCCAGCATGAGCAGTGCTTACATTGAGATCAGTGCAAGTTTTAAAACACGAGTGAATGTGGTCTTAGAGACAAAGTAATCCTGTCCAGTGCTTGTACTTGACAGTGCTTTTTTGCTAAAAGAAGTTTCAGATAATAGTATTTATGCTCTTACTGTGTAATACAGAACACATGGTGGGTTTTGTTTTTCTTTAAATTTGAGTGTGAGGAGGCTGACATAGGAAGCATAAAGAAATTGCAAGCCCTGAGAAAAGGACATTTTGGTCAAAATTGGGTGAAAGTTGACATAAAACTTCTGTAAACACTTGGAAGTGAAGGTTTGGAACTTGAGATTGAAATGCAAGGGTTCATGAAGTCAGTTATGGTTTCAGATTGAAGGAAAAGGGAAAGCTTGGGGAGCAGAGAATGACATGTTTTGGCAAGGTTGATCCTAGAAATGGCGTGTGGATAGATTGTGGCAGACAACAATGATGTGAAAGAAGCAGTAGATTTGGAGAAATGCAGTTAACTTAGACGTTCAGGGAAAGCTCTCTTACTTGAATTTTAGTGTCTGCTAGCTTGAGAATCAAGTAATGCAAGTGAAAAAAAGCCAGTTTGCTGGTGTATTAGATTATGCAAAATAGGGAGAGAAGAAGTGCAGATTGAGAAGCTACCAGGTCTGAAAACCAGTATCAGCAGCAGCATTTCAGGAAAAGTTATACTTTAATTCAAATTTCATTTCCCCCCAGGATGTTAGTCTTCCCCCTCTGAGGCATCCCAGCAAGGGCTGTGCCTACAATGTTGGTAGCTTCTGATAGCAGCCCCAGAGAAGGGAGCCTGCCAGTGGGGGAAGGGTAAGTAATCTGTTTTTGTTAAATATCAAATAGTTTCCTAAGTTTTCAGTATTCATAGTTTATGTCCAATAGGGTATAAAACAAGAATATGAAAAGAAAATTTTGGGAAACTGCATATTGAATAAAAACAGATTTACTTCTTCCATATAGGCAGACTCTCCCTGCGTATAGGTCTTCATTCAGTGGTACTGTCTTTATAGAGGGGTGGCATTTTGCAGCTAAGACTTCTGTTCCAGAGAGAAAACATTTTATTGGCCTTTTGGGGCACTAGAGAGGGGGACAAATAAGAAATAACAAGGGTTTAATGCTGAGGTTCACTAATAAAGGATTGGGACTGAGCGTTGAGAGAAGTTTTATTTTTACTCTTGTTATAAAGCCTGCATCTTGCATCTATCAGAAATTATGTTTAAGAGAATTTTAAATCCACAGGCACTTTATCTTAATTTGTTGAAGGAAATTTAAAATCATGTGGTGCTTTTCATAATAGTGGGAACATTAGTCCCAGTGTCTTTGACAAATTTTCCAAGTTGGGTAAGAGCATTCTGCTTACTTAAATTCTGCAACAGGTACAGACACTGTATTTTGTCACCTGTCTTTATGCTCACTGTCCTCACTTGGGCATTTGTTATGTGCCTAAATCTGTGCTGTCTGTTCTGTGGAGAGAGGACATGTGTCCACCATGTTTCATAGGCAGTAAAATCAGATATGTAATATCTTGACAACAGATGTGGAGGAAAATGTAAATGAGCATCATGTGTTTGGTGCCATAGGTGATGTGTAATACTTTACAAAACATTGCAATATTAAAGTATGTTTAATTTTGTTTCAGCACTTGTAAAATGTATTAAATAAAACACATTCTTGCCTTTGTGTGACTTGCTAAAGTCTTGATTTGTAAAGTTTTTTTGATATTTTTAATTATTTTTGCAGTATCTGAGGTGTTTTAGGCTGTTGAGTCATTTGGCTGGGCAACTCTGACCTTTGTTAATGGTGGAAAGTAGAGGTAATACCTGCTTAGGAAAAGCAGAAATGCCTGCCTTGCTTAGTATAGGCACGAAGCTGACCAAGGCAGTCCCTAAAGGTGTCATAATTCAATGAAGAGATCACCTAGTTCCAACCCCCCTGCCACGAGCAGGGACAACCCCCACTAGACCAGGTTGCTTAAGGCCCCATCCAATCTGGCCCTGAACACTTCCAGGGAGGGGTGCTCCAACCCTCCAGTCATCCTCGTGGCCCTCCTCTGGACATGTTCCAACAGTTCAATATCTTTTCTGTGTTGGGATTACAGAACTGGACATAATACTCCAGACCGGGTCTCACAGACCGGGTCTCACAAGAGCAGAATAGAGGGGGATAATCACCTCCCTCAACCTACTGGTCACCCTTCTCTTGACGCAAACCAGGATGCGGTTGGCTTTCTGGACAGCAAGCCAGCTCATGTTGAGTTTTTCGTCAGCCAACACCCCCAAGTCCTTCTCCTCAAGGCTGCTCTCAATCTGTTCACCACCCAGCCTGTATTTCTGCCTGGGATTGCCTTGACCCCAGTGCAGGACCTTGCACTTGGCCTAGTTGAATCTCATGAGGGTGGCACTGGCCCACCTCTTAAGCCTGTGCAGGTCCCTCTGGGTGGCATCCCTTCCTTCCAGCATGTCCATCACCCCACACAGCCTGAGGTCATTGACAGAGTTGCTGAGGGGACACTCAGTGCCATTGTCCATATTGTCAACAAACATGCTAAACAATAGTGGTCCCAGTACTGACCCTTGAGGGATGCTGCTTGTCACTGCTCTCCATTGGGATTTTGAGCCATTGACCAGAACTCTGAGTGAACCATCCAACCTATTCACTTTCCAGTGAGTGGTCCATTCATCAAGTCCATGTTTTTGCAGATTGGAGACCAAAATGTCGTGTGGGATAGTGTCAAACACTTTACACAAGTCTAGGTAGATGACATTGGTTGTTCTTCCCTTGTCCTCTTGTGCAGGAATGCCACCATAAAAGGCGGTCAAGTGAGTTAGGCATGATTTGCCTCTGGTGAACCCATGCTGGTTACCAATTACCTTTTCATTTTCCATAGGCCTCAGCAGGGCCTTTAGGAGGATCTGCTCCAGATCTTGCCAGGCACAGAGGTGAGGCTGACTGGCCTGTAGTTTCCAGGGTCTTCCTTTTTCCTCTAGTTAAAAAGGGGGTGATGTCTCCCCTTTTCCAGTCAGCAGGAACTTCACCAGACTCCCAGATCTTTCAAATACAACTGCTAGTGGCTTGGCAACTTCATTCGTCAGTTCCGTTAGGACCCCTGGATGGATTTCATCTTGACCCATGCACTTGTGCACCTTTAGCTTCTTCAAATGTTTTCACACCTGATCTTCACTGAAAGTGCTTGGATTATCCTTCACCCTGTCTCTATGTTTGGTTACTGGGACTTCGGTTACTGGATGGAGTGGCTAGAGCTCTTGTCGCTGAAGACTGAGACAAAGAAGTCATTAAGCACCTCAGTCTTGTTACCAGATCTCCCATTTTCCCACTGAAAACTCTTATGTCATTACTAGCCTTCCTTTTGTTACTGATGAATGCAAAGTCCCCCTTCGCATTTCCCTTTGTCCCTCTGGCCAGATTTAATTCTAGGTCTGCTTTTGCTTTTCTAATTTTGATAAAGGGACGTTATTACTTTCTTTAATCCTTGCGTGTAACGGGAGTCAGCAATACCTGTTAAGGTTTTAATTAACCTCTTGATAAAGAGTTTTCCTGTTTTTGTAATTTTTTACGAAAATGGTACGTATGACTTATATAAAGTCTGAACAGTTTGTCCTAACAGAGGTCAGTTCAAGTAGCTTTGCAGTCACAAAACTGAGCTTCATTAGGAAAAGAAAAAAAGGCTGACAGAATGGACAGTTTTTGCTTGATTCCTAGCTAGGTACATGACAGGATTATCCTGTCAGCATGACTGATGGGCAGAGGGAATGGCCAGGAGTTGAGTGAGGAAGGATGAGACTGACTGTTCTGGTACCATCAGGAGTTGATGCCTAATTATCTGAGTATGGCAGTTTTTGTAGGAAAAAGCCCAGCTTTGTTGGTGGTCAATCGGTACAGGTATTGCTTTAAACATAACCGATACATTACTGCTGCTTGCAGTTTCTGTAGAGGTTTGTAAGCAGAACACGTGAGTTCTTGGATGACAGAACTCATAACTTAGTAATAAATTGTATTTTGTCATTTTGGTATTTTACCTTCAACTAAATAGTCGTCTGCATTAATAGTTTTCCTCAGTTAAGTGGCCTTTGTAAGTAATGTGCACATTACTGTGACTAATAACCTGAAGTGGAGGTTTTACAGTCAGGTGATACAATTCAAGCCAATCAATGAAGATGGATGGCATTCTATGAGGTAGAGCTGTACTGAAAAATTTAGTTGTCCTCTCTGCGAAGCCTTTTTTACTGTTACAGACTGTGACACTGTGCAGTGTCGGCCATGTTCATTTTCCATTTAGCCACTTAAGAGTTTTTTAATGTTTTGGTTTTGCATTTTATAATGACAGTGCAACTATGCTATCATTTGTTTTAGTAATTATTACATTACACATCCCCTTCTCCAACATTTTATGCAGACCAATCTATCATGGATGTTTTGAAGCATAAGTGTTTTCTAGAAGAATTATTATTTTGGACGATAAAGTATGAGTTTCCACAGAAGATGGTGACTTTCTTACTCAACATGCTGCCTGATCAAGATTATAAGGTACTTGCCTTACTTCATTCAGATTTAAATGTCTTTTGTTATTCATAAACTTAGCGTGTATATTATGCCTTACATAAGACCACAAATTTGGTTAATAGATATATTTGATTAATAAGTAACATAATGCAGATGTTTTGCCTAGTTTCGAGTATCTGTGTATAAAGTGTTAAATGCCTCTCTTTGAAGAGGGATGTGGACAAAACAATTATGGATAATTCTAGATCTAAAATAGCAATTTTGTTCTCGTGGTTTGCTTTGGCCCTTTTTGTTTTATGGTGCATGTTTGCATGTGTTGAATTCTGTTTAATTTTTTAACTGGTAAAAATCCAGCTTACAAAGATTGGGATCAGTACTAAAGGATTCTGTAGCATGGTGTGACTGGTAAATGATTGCAAAGACTTAATTCCTGTTGCAGCTTGTGTAGTAGGCAGTGGATTCTCTGTATAGGCCATTACAGTATGAGTGTTCTTGCTGTAGCTGTGCCCTAGGTGATTTTGGCAGCCTTCCAGCGCCTTCCTTACAGGATTTTGCAGTTGTCTATAACAAGTGTCTCCTGGCCTGAAGTCATGGAGGCTCGATGTCATCTTCCTGTTTTAAACCTTGATGTGCAGCCAGATTTGGTTGTTTGCTCTACGTGTTCCAAGACCAAGTGTACATAGCAATCAGGCTTAACATTTTGCTCTGATCATGTCATACCTTTGAACTGTGCAAATATTTTGGGCTTCAGACCCTGCTGGGAGGAAAAGATCAAGAAATTCTGAAGTCCAAGAATGCAGAATTCTTCAAGAATGTATTTATAATGGGACAGCTCTGTATTCCTGCCCTCTTAAAACCTGTAAATCAATGAAGATAACGCATAAGGAAGAAAAAGAACTTAACAGGCTTTGAGTAACATTTTGTCCATATCAAGACAGCGTTTTGATGTGGGATACCAGCATAGATTCATCTTGGTCTCAGATTCAACTAATACATAAGGAGATGAGGACTTCCTGACCTGTGATCCCTTGCCATGAAGATTGAATTCTTCTTGGTATTTGGAGACCTACATGAACATCCTGTCCTCCTGATCCATTGCAGCTTATACTCCCACTTATAAAAACAACCTACTTCTAGCAGCACGTGGAGGAAATCTAGTAAGTGTTGCTGTGTGTTTCTTTTTACTAGAGTGTGTAGTAAGAACTTCTAATGATCATGGCATCTTTCTATCCTTGCACAAGACCCCACAGTCTTCAGTGGCTTTTTTTCACTGTGTTCATAGTCCTACTTTACTCTGTTAGAATGGAAACCATTCTTAGAACTGTGTATTTACTTTTGCTACTGGCTGCCACCTTTATTTGGAAATAGTTCATCTTCCACCTAGCAATAATGTATATTCAGAAAAAAGGATTTTTTAAACATTTTTGTTGTTGTTTGTTGGGGTTTTTTTGGTTTTTTGTTACTAGTTTCATGTTTGATTAAGACAATTCCTATGTATAAACAGTATTATTAACACAAATCCTAAGTATTTGAAGTTTTTTAGAAACTGTTTTTTTTTCAATTGCTGTGACTGTCTAAAGGTATTTTATAGTAGCAAGGAATCTTGGAGCAGAAAATATATCACACAGCAATACTAGGTAGGCAATAACATTATTTTTTCCCAAGATACCTGTGTTTTGTTGCATGGTGCATTAAATTTAAACATGTCTGAGGATTGTAGCTAAATTACAAGAAGTGGCTCTGCCTTTTACATGTATATGGAGGAAACATAGCGTTTTGGCATGAATGAGAAGAATGTTTTATCTTCAAAGTTCTGTTTAGCTTTTATGAAGGAGAAGCTTGTTTGCTGTTCAATCACACTGCATTCTGAAACAAGAACACCTGTAGGGATATAAATTATTCCAAGTACTCTCTCAAATTTCTGCTCTTTCATCCATCTCATCTACACCATATGTCCTGTCTTTTTTTTCCGTCTTCCTGTCATGCAATTGTCTAATTCTTCATGATCTGTTTTATCTTGATGTGATAGATTTCTGCGAGGTTAGTTTTCTGTTAATTTGAGCTAGCCAGACACAGCACAGAGCTGGTTATCTGTGCCTGCTCTGGAATTTTTCATATCTCTGACCTCCAGTGTAAACATAGTAGAGTTGATTGAATCCACCTAGCCCTATACAGCAGCCAGTAAGCTAACAGCAATCTTTGTTGCACATAATTACTCTTAAATAGGAAAACAGACTTGTTTTTAAAATTTCCACTATCTGAGAGAAGTGGGCTGACACCCTGGGTTAACTAATTCTTGCCCCCCTCCCCTCTTTTGCATATGAGAGAGAGAGAGTGAGCACTATAAACAGTGTGGTCTTTGCCTTACAGGATTTGTGCCTGAGGCATCCCTCCTGGCATTCTCTGACATTTGAAGCTTGGAAGACTTACAAGTGGAGAACACAGAAGAGACATTGAGAGAGCTTCCAGGAAATTAGACATAATATGGTGCAGACAAGGTTTCTGCAAGAAGAAAACTCAGAAGGCCAGTGTAGTAGGACAGACATTAACATAATCAAGGAGAAGGAAGAGAAAGGGTTGACAATAAATAGGAAGCTGATTGAAGAGTTGTAAATTACCCAAGAGCAGAGCCTTGCTGAAGTCTGGCATACTGGAAGTAGAGAAATGCAGAAGTGTCTAGGAGAGATAATGAATCAGGAAACATGATTATTGGAAATGCTGTGCCTTGTGAGGCATTCACTATAGTAAATAGTGAGGCAGTTGTTACAGCGGTAGGGCTTCTCTAGCACCTGGATACTTTCTTTTTCAAATTCTGTACAACAGTTTTTCTAATGGAAACTTAAAGCACGGCCTTCACCTGATGGAATAATCTATTTGCATTGGAAACATAAACGTGGGAGATGCCAGTTCTTACTGAAGCACAGTGCTGGTAGGCTTCTAAAACTTCTGGGCTTGTCAAGTGGCCACTAAGAGGAAGGGCCAGATAAAAGAAAACAAACTTAGTTCTTGCATAGGTTAGAAATTTAGAAACTGCACAAGGTTGTAGAGAGTAAGACAGTGAATGTAGTTGAATAACAAAACCACATTATGTTAAGCCTCTTCTTGCAAGTGGTTTAAAGTAAAGTAAGTATGTGGAAAAATGCTGTATGTCAATACCTGCATTCTTGCTCTATTCTATACTTTTTCCTTAGTTGTACATACAGCTTTGGTCTCTCAAAGACAAGATAATTGATGTGGATGGACTAGTTTGACCTACTATGCCTGGTTTTATGTATTTACTGCTGTTTCAGCATTTTAACTTTGGAAATGAATTTTGTTTCTTCATCTCAAATTTCATAAGGGGTGTATTTGTATGTGTAACTTCCAAGTGAATGAATGTAGGAGTAAAGCTGATGTCTTTATTTAAGTGTATAACAGAATCTCTGTCATACTGTATTGTTAATAAATCTGAGGTACTTTCAGAAATGCATTATGGTAATATGAGTGAGGCACAAAAGGCTTTGATCAGTGCTGGTTTAAAGTAAGTAACAGTTTCAGAATTTGTCCTTGAAGAAAACTGTTCTTGTAATCAACTTGGATTGAAACTACTGTGTAAAACAAGTACAACATAGTCCCTATGTCACAGAACTTGAGTATCCTACTGAAACACAATCCAATATGAAGAAGTAATATATAAATAAAACAGGCGTTTTTTACTAGCAGCATTAATGTACTAACTTGTTAAAATATATGCATCACTTGTGTCTAAAGCAAAACATTAGTACTGTAAAATGTCTTTGTATTAGTGGTGTCATTGCCAGTGATTAAAGTTGCATGAAGCTTTAATTTAAAAGAAATTTTATGGTAAGTTTTGCTGTGGCATACCAGAATGATACTGTGTTAACTCTAAGTATTGTGAATATGTTGTTCCTAAAAGGCTTTCTCTGCAAACAATTACCATTGTGCTGGATGCAATTAGTAGATGATGTTTTCTACTATTATATACATTTTTATCACTGGAAGGCAAATTAAACAGTGTTGTAACGCTTCCTTAGTGACAACTCCATGCATAGCCCTGGTCAATTGTTTTTGTGTGTGCTGTCTTATTTTTGAGGATATTTAGTGGAAGAAGCAGTCTATTTTATACTTATGAAAGATTAATACTTGTAGAAGGGCTGGAGGTAGTGTTTTAGACTTGGAGCTGAAAATTTTCATTGCTGCACAGCTTGTATGATCACTTCTTATTAAGCGAAGGAACTCCAGATGGTGTTAATTCCGAGCTTAAGGTTCTAAGAAGTGATTTCATAGCTGTCAGACGTGCATGCCTGTATATGCAGTGCACAAGGTTGGCTTACAATGCAATTTAAGGCTAATGGATTGAGACAAGTAGCTGCACTGAGATTTGTACAGATATGTATCGATACACTCCAATACACATCTGATTTAAAAAAAACTCTCAAACAGTTGGTGAAGAATAGCGAAGTTTCCTAATTAATAATTTAGGAGAAAACAAGTTTTTTTTTTAAAATACAGTATATTATAGTAGACAAAACTCAGTGTTGAGCTGAATGCAAGACCTTAATCTACAGGTAGGCAAGCACAAGTGATAAGGCAGCTTTATTGTACACCATGAGTCTTGTTCGTAATACGTCATTTTAGGGCATTAATCCCTGCTTTAGAGTGTAAAAAATGTGGGATAAGCTCATCATTAGAACTCTGCTGTTTCACGGGTATGCAGAGGCATTCTTTTCCTTGTTTCAGCAATTCTGAGGTGGGTGTTTTTTAGTGTGGAAAGCGGAGAATGAGAGCACTCGATTTTGCTAATCTTTATAAGGATATAAAGTTGAAGCTGTGAGGTATCACTTCCTGTAGCAAAGTTTTGTGTGCTGATTCTGGAAATTAGACATGGGATAGTTATTAGACTATCAGTTTTGGACTGTCATGGCAACTAGTGTTTCCTAGGATGTGTTGAATGTACTTCTGTAAAGGAATATTGTATAATGAAAGTAAGTGGTAATTTTTCATATGGTGCTTGTTAATATCCAAATTTCTTTATAATTTGCAGATTGCTTTTACCAAAACTTTTGTTCAGCATTATGCTTTTATTATGAAAACACTGAAGAAAAGCCATGAGTCAGATACAATGTCTAATAGAATTGTGCATATCAGTGTTCAGTTGTTCAGCAATGAAGAACTAGCACGCCAAGTAACAGAAGAATGTCAGCTGCTGGATATTATGGTCACTGTTCTGTTGTATATGATGGAAAGTTGCCTTATTAAAAGTGAATTGCAAGGTAGGTTGACTCGCTTCTTTACTTGTTTCCATAAATAATAAATTGATTATGGATGAAATTTAATCTCTTTGGAAGTCATTCTGTGCCAAAAAACCCTTCCAAAAAATGTATGAAATGTACAAATATATGGTAGAAGCCAAGTTTCCAACAATCCTATAAGCGCAGGCAGAGTGATACTAATGTTTTATCTTTTGTCTTGTAGGGCCTTCCTCAGTAGGAATAGAATTTTATAATACAGAGTATTTATTATCTTGCTGGTGCTGCATTTTCTGGGTGAAGTGTGTTAACATTCATTTGACTGAGAAACTATATGCAAATTGAGACTCATATTAATTAAAATATTTTTCTATTTCTCAAGATAATTGAAGTATTTGAAGTTGTTTAAATTTTTCTCAACTGTGATTGCCTTAATGATATAATGAGAGGAGAAAGTTTAATACTTTGGTCAAGTGATTATATTTACAAGATTTTGGTTGCTGGAATGGCAATTTGAATTTGAACTGGTATAGACTAAATTTTCTAATGAAAAAAACTGTCCAACTTCTGCCTTCATTGTTGCACTTGTTCTTATCTGAAAATGGTAGCACAGTGAATCTTACTGACTTGTGTTTCTCACTCTCCTATACCTAAAAATTGTTAGCACTTTAGATAGGCTGACTGCTGCTGCTCAGTAAGTACCAACAACTTTTACATGAAATTGCAGGTTTTCTTGTCTGAACTATCCTTCCTGAAGGGAAGGAATGCCATCCCACAAGGGTCAGTACTGGGACCAGTGCTGTTTAGCATGTTTGGTGGCGATATGGACAATGGCATTGAGCAAGTCTGCCAATGACCCCAGGCTGTGTGGGGTAATGGATGTGCTGGAGGGAAGGGATGCCATCCAGGGGGACCTGCACAGGCTTGAGAGGTGGGCCAGTGCCAACCTCATGACATTCAACTAGGCCAAGAGCAAGGTCCTGCACTGGGATCAAGGCAATCCCATGCAGAAATACAGGCTGGATGGTGAACAGATTGAGAGCAGCCTTGAGGAGAAGGACTTGGGGGTGTTGGTTGATGAAANCCTTCCTGAAGGGAAGGAATGCCATCCCACAAGGGTCAGTACTGGGACCAGTGCTGATTAGCATGTTTGGTGGCGATACGGACAATGGCATTGAGCAAGTCTGCCAATGACCCTAGGCTGTGTGGGGTGATGGACATGCTGGAGGGAAGGGACGCCATCCAGAGGGACCTGCACAGGCTTGAGAGGTGGGCCAGTGCCAACCTCATGACATTCAACTAGGCCAAGAGCAAGGTCCTGCACTGGGATCAAGGCAATCCCATGCAGAAATACAGGCTGGATGGTGAACAGATTGAGAGCAGCCTTGAGGAGAAGGACTTGGGGGTGTTGGTTGATGAAAAACTCAACATGAGCCAGCAGTGTTTGCTTGCTGTCCAGAAAGCCAGCCGCATCCTGGGTTGCATCGAGAGAAGGGTGACCCCTGGGTTGCATCGAGATAAGGGTGACTGGTAGGTTTGAGGGAGATTATCCCCCCCTCTGTTCTGCTCTCATGAGACCTGGTCTGGAGTACTGCACCCGGTTCTGTAGCCCCAACACAGGAAAGATACTGAACTGNCCCAACATAGGAAAGATACTGAACTGTTGGAACATGTCCAGAGGAGGTCCACAAGGATGACTGGAGGGCTGGAGCACCTCTCCGACAGGGACAGGCTGAGGGAGTTGGGGCTGTTTAGCGTGGAGAAGAGGAGACGCTGGGGAGATGATCTAGCAGCCTTCCAGTACCTGACTGGGGCCTACAGGAAATCTGGGAGGGGCTGTTTCCAAAGGCATGTAGTGGTAGGACCAGGAAAGTGTTCAAGGCCATGTTGGATGAGGCGTTGAGTGCAAGCTGGAAGAGGGGGGGTATCCCTGTTCATGGCAGGGTGGTTGCAACTAGATGATCTTTAAGGGTCTCGTCCTACATGAAGCATTCTATGAATATGAGTCTTCTCTATGTATAGCTTAATGCAGCATGACTGTGATCAAGTGAATATCCTCTGTCTTTTAGCTATAAAGAGTGCCCTCATTTAGCTGCATTTCAACATGAGAAACATTTCTGTTGCCCTACATAGGTTGGTTTACAGTATTCGAAGAAAAATCATTAATCCTTAATGGTTTGTACATCAAGTGGCTTTTGCTGAACTAATGCTATATTGGTTGAATATAATTTAAAACTACTTTTAAGTAGTTGTTTCACTTGTGTGGTATATTGCAAGCATGGTGGTAAGGTTCTATAAGGGATCAGAATTGCAGCCAGCAGAAAAAGACTTGACTGTGCTCAGATATTTTCTGAAGAAACTTCCTGGTAATGAATTATGTATGTAAGCTGAACTAAAATTAAATAACATCAGATATACTTGTGGCTGATTTGTGAGAGAAGACTTAACCCCTGGAGCAGCTATCCCAAGACATGAAGTCACTGGTTTCCTTGCCCAGCTAAGATTTGTCTTAGCAAAGACTTCGCATGATCTAGATGTCCGATGTTTAGGTTTACTTGGTTGGTTTTAGGTTGGACTGGATGATCTTTAAGGTCTTTTCCAGCCTCATCATTACTGTGTTACTGTGTTATCATGGAATCTGGTGCTTTTCAGTGTTCTCACACTATTTCTTCCCACTACTTTATATGTGAGTGGTTCAGCATACTGTAAATAGACAGGAAAAAATTAGTCAAATATTAGTGTATTTTCCCTCTCATATTCTTGGCTGCTTTTGGCCATTCTGTGGGCTTGTGTCTTCCGTTTAGTTAAAGGTACACCTTATGATGCTGGAAATAGTGTGAAGTCTGTCAGAAGTGAGAACAGCTTACATTAGCTGCACAAAGAATTCTTGTAAGCAGGCAGGTTGATTAGAACCTGAATGAAAGTTTACAAATGCAGACAATGGATGGTTGGAAAAAAACATGTTGGAAAGGAGCAAGCATGTGAAATGTGGAGCAGGAATTGTATCTCATAAGGCACATTTGGATTATGTTGCTCACAGATCCTAATTGTCTTTGGGACAGCTAAAAGTGCAGCGGTCATGACGGGTATTTGTGAATACCAAGTGAAAAATTGTTTACCTGAAACAGAGTTGGCCTAGCTGTGTGGATGCCAAGTATGGAAGTGTTAGTAGTTCAGCTTACCTCTTCCACATGACATGAAAAGATGAGTAGGTGAAATACAGGTGCAAATGGTAAAATTTGCTCCCTAGGAAGATTATATCCCTGTGCTCTTACGGACTTTTTTTTCCCTGTTACCAGCACTTCCCTCCTACTGAACTTTTCATGGGAGAGGAATTTACAACTCGAGGAAAAAGTTTTGATAATGATTCAAACTTAAAAATCCCCATCACTTCTTGACTAACCTGACATTAACTCAGGCTTGTAGAGTACTCTGAATGTGGGGCATTGCCACTACCTATTTGAAGTAACTCTAGATTTATCTAATTTGTACTGAGGTAGAGAATCTGCTACATGTAATTCTTGGCACTTTGCAAAGTCCTCCCATGGATTCAGGCAAAGCCACTAAGATATTACCCTGTTCTTGCATGGGTTGTATGAAAACATGGGAACAAGGCAGCTGAGCAGCAAACACTAGTTTTCTTTCTTTGCAGATGTACCAGATGACAAGACAGAGATTAAAGAGGATTTAATCAACAATGTCGGGGAAGTTTGAAACACTTCAAAGAGCAGTTCTGGCATCCTGTACCCTCCACTGCTTTGGTGTAATAAATTGGAGTCAGTCTTAAGAAATGGAGCTGTTACCTGATGGTAACAAGGAAGTTTCCATTTGTAGTTTTATGCAGTCCCAGCATATTTCTGGACAAAACTGGATTCATTTTTCTGATTGTGTTCTTAGGAAGCAGAATTTGTCAAGATCAAAGCATTGTATGACTTTAAGTTAGAAAACCTATGAACATTATACAATCATAGAATCGTTAGGGATTGGATTATGGGCAAGAGAGTAATTTTTTTCCTCCTGGTACCAATAAACCAACAAAGTAAGCAACCTCAGTAATTATAACGAAAGGGGAAGGAGAAAGCTTACTATATATCAGAGGAAATCCAATCCAGATAGAGATGTAACTCATCAGTGGATGTCTTAGTAACAGTGTCTTTTTTGCTGTGGCCCTGTAGTTCACGATCCTTTTATCTGTGTAAAGGATAATTACAAGGGTCCTTCAATGCATTTAAACTGGATGAGCAGTGTACAGGGCCAGTCCTCAAACAGTATGTTTCGTCATCTCAAAATTGAGTAACAACTAACAGACATTTCCTGTGGCTGCTAATCCAGGATCAATCCTGTGTTACTTCTGGTCTTTCCAAGTGCCCTTCTTAGGAAAATAAAATGTACTTAACAGCTGTCGAGGATGTGTTTAAGTGATTTGGAGAGGAGACTTCTACACCACCTTTCCCTTGCACTGATTTCTTCTTTTCTTCTGTTGGGAACATTCTCCTGCTCTAGTCTCAGGAAGTCTGCATAAACACTCTGTCCCAGATTCACTGGAAATGCTTTTTTCTGCTGTGTTTCTCAGATTCAACATGCCAATGTAGTTCTTCATCACCAGATTCCTGTTTGCATGCAGTAAAGTACCTTGCACACTGTGTGTCAAATTCCAAATAGACTTCAGATATTCATAATGGAAATTATATTCTCTGGTCTTTACCTTTCTTAGTGTTCTCACTAAGTATTTGTATCTTCTTGTTTGCTTGTTTTAATAACTGCTTTTCAAAGCAGTTTTGTGATACTGTTCAAAGTGTGTGTGGTTGCCACTGAATGGGATTTAATATTGATGAGTCCATGGTGAGAGAACAGCCGCAAGTACCATGAAATAACTGTTCTGTTCTCCAGTTTTCTCTGTGTGTGGTTGCAACATTGCAATAAATACTTCTTTTTTTTATCTTGCAATTGTATTTAAAATTTAAAAAGAGAGAAATAATTGTGATTTAATATTTTTTTACATCTAGATGAAGAAAATAGTTTACATGTTGTAGTGAATTGTGGGGAAGCACTATTGAAGAATAATACTTACTGGCCTTTGGTTAGTGATTTTATAAACATACTTTCACACCAAAGTGTGGCAAAGAAATTTTTGGAAGATCATGGACTTCTGGTAACGTGGATGAACTTCGTTTCATTCTTTCAAGGTATGTTTATTTTATAATCATTGCTAATACAAAGATTGTAGGACACCTTAATGTTTGCAGTAGCGACATCCTTAACACTGCGTATGTAAATATTTAATTCATTACTATTCTCGTAAGTCTGTATTTCATGAAAGGGAGCAATATATTCTAGAGAAACAGGTACATTTGAAAAGGATGTAATAGGCCTTGTGTAGAACTGGGTACCAGAGTAACTCTTAAGATTGGTAGGTGACACCTGTTAAAGAGTAACTGCATCACACTTGACTGAGATTTGTGGTGCCAAAATTCTCAGGATGTACTCAAAGTACAAACCATAACTTGTGTAAAAGTAGTTTACTGATGAAGTTTTATTGTGTAAGTTATTCTGATAAATCCGATTATTTTCCTAAGTGCTGCAGTGGAGACATGTTTTTTATTATTTCAAAAAATATTTTTAAATTGTGAACTATTCAGTACTGATAAATGTTCTGCCTTGAAAGAAGGCCGGGTAGTTTCCATCCACATTAAATGCTTCCTCAGTAATTTTGCAGATAATACCGAGTGGGAGTGTTGGTCTGCTTGAGGGTAGAAAGGCTTTGCAGAGGGATCTGGACAGACTGGATTGATGAGCCAACAGTTGTGTGAAGTTCAACAAGGTCAGGCTTTGGAAAGAGTAGCTGGAAAGCTGCCCTGCAAAAAAGATCTGATGTTGGTCAATTGCCATCTGCATATTAGCCAGCAGTGTGTCCAGGTGACTTAAGGTGGCCAATGAATCAATCAGAAATATTGTGGCAAGGAGTAGGGAAGTGATTTTTCCCCTGTACTCAGCACTGCTGAGACCACACCTCAAGTACTGTGCTCAGTTTTGGGCACCTCAGTACAAGAAAGACAGTGAGGTGCTGGAGTAAATCCAGAGAAGGCCAACAAGAGCACGTTTTAAGAGGAGTGGCTGAGGTTATTTAGACTAGCCTACAAAAACGTAGGCTGAGGGGAGACCTTACTCTTTACTACTAAGAAGTGATAGGAAAAGAGGAAATGGACTCAAGTTACACCAGGGGAGGTTCAGCTTGGACATGAATGAGAATTGCTTCACTAAAAGGGTTATCAGAGACTGGGACAGGCTGCCTAGGGAGGTGGTGGAGTCACAATCCCTAGAAGTATTTAAAAGGGATGTAGATGTGGCACTTACAGGCGTGATTTTGTGGTGGATGTAGCAGTGTTGGGTTAATGGTTGTACAATCTTAAAGGATCTGGGTGATCCTTTCCAACCTAATTGATTCTATGGTTCTGTGATTTGAAGTGTTCAGTGAAGTCCATTACTGCTGTCCATGTTAATGTGACCCGAACTGGAGCAGGGACTGTAATTACTAGTCACTCTAGAGCTATTGTTTCTGGTCTACCTCTGTTTAAACTTTGATGCTTGTTCTCACATTTTATCGATGTTGCTGGTAGATAAGGTAGTTATACTTAATTTTTTTGGGTCTTAATAGTCATGTAAATGCATAACATTGAAAACACTGCATTCCACCTAGCCATAGTTGACTGTTAGATTGTATAACTCTGCTTAAATCTTTAAAGGTATGAATTTAAATAAACGAGAATTAAATGAGCATGTGGAGTTTGAATCACAGACATACTATGCTGCCTTTGCTGCTGAGCTGGAAGCCTGTGCTCAGCCAATGTGGGGTCTTCTGTCACACTGCAAAGTTAGGGTAAGACTGACATTTTTCTGTCATTATTCTCAGTTTTATTCATTATTTATTCTGGAATTCACAGATTTAATTGTTCTGTCTTTTTACATTTGAAAAGATTTGTATTTTGCTTTGTGGGACAAATATATAGGATTATTTTTATCTAACAGAGTGGTTGGAACTAAATGATCTCCGAGATCCCATCTGACCCAAGTCATTCTTTAAAACTGTGTGTATAATCCAAATGGGATTCATGCTTGTACCTAATATCTTTAAATTAGTCCCTCTAAAACAGACACTACAGGTTTGGGATGCCTGCAGTCATCCTATGTGACTTTACATATGGAAAAATTTCTAATCGGATAAAAAGCTTGATAAATGTCTGAGTCATTTTGCCTTTCTTTAGTGGGAAGAGAGTTACATAAGTTGTCTCTCTAACATGTGTGATTGTAATGTTGATTATGTCTGCAAATAGACACTTCCTTGTAATGGGGGATGGAGTAATTTTTGGTTTTGTGCTCTTTTACTGACATCCTGAGGCAGAAGCCTCTTAGGTTCTAACACCTCCTGGTCTCATGATCTCCCAATTAGAGCAAAGTGTTACTATTTGGTAGACTATAAAAGGTATTAAGTCATAGTCAAAATTGAATCCATCATCTTATAGGAATGCTTCAGTGAAAAAACCTTTCATTTGCTTGTTTTTCGATCAAATAAATCCTTACCTGAGTCAGCTAATTACAAAGATTGATAATAGCATTCATGACCAGTGACATCTGAATTGAACCACGCACTGGAAAATTGCATGGCATGGTACATTCACATACAACTTTAAATCATTTTAAATCGGGCAATTGCAAAAGTCCTTCCATGATGTAAGTTAATACTGATATATCAGTCTAAACTATCTTTTGAAAACTGAATTTACAGCTTTGTTCTTTTTAATTTACCTTTAGGATGAGAAGGCTAACTTTCAGTTTTAGGCATGTGTGTTTCCATGCTCTGCCTGTCAGCATGTCATGCCTGTCTTATACTCAGCTTATCTGTGTTTAGGGGAAAGGGAAGATTAAAGTAGACGTTAAAAGATGAGACTAGTTCTGCTGATTACAGGGTAATTTGGCTTAGATTCTTTCCCACCTTTCTTTCTTGCACATCACTGTTTTGCTCCTGGAGCACACGATAGCTCTAGTCTTGAAATAGATTACTTAAACAACAATGCACTCTATTTTAGATTATGATAGCATGATATAGTTCTGTAAGGTTTGCTTAGTATTAAAAATCTTACGTAGTATTGGGCTGTATTTCAGATGCATTGTGTTAGCCAACTTGTAAAGACTTTTCAGTAGATAAAACTTACAGGATATTAGGACATGGAAGGAGTTTAAAAAAACTTACTATTTATGCTTACATCCCTAAATTTTTGGGAAAAAGAAATACATAAATTAAACAACAGTTGGCACTAGGACCAGCTAACCATTTTGACAGTTACTTACATTCTTACTATTGAAATGAAAATCTTTTAGCGTAATAATGAAACCATTCTAATACTTAGAATTTTCAATCTGGTAAGTGTGTAAATTGGTGTAAAATTATTCTCAAAATGTTTTCTGTAGTAGGAGAACAGAAACATTTGAAACTGTTTTGGCTTATGTAGTGTACTTTTCCTGCAGGAAACACAGGAATACACACGAAATGTTGTCAGATACTGCCTTGAAGCCCTTCAGGACTGGTTTGATGCTATCAACTTTGTAGATGAGGTAAATAGCTGTGGTTAATTTAAGCAAATTGGTTAAACTTCAGAGGTGATGCACTCCCTTAAAATAAATCATTCTGGCTACTGGTTGAAAAAGCATTGCCTAGGTGAAATTAGGGTTTGTTGGTAGTGGTTGCATTCTTATGTCCTGGGATCTTTTATTTGTGGAGTCTTGGTGATTTAGATTCGCCTGTGCAATCTTAAGCTGTGTGAATCTTAAAAGTGGTCCCATTGAATTAGGAATGTTGTGCTGCATGAAATGTTGAGAGCAAAACAGAAGTCCTCTTCTGATAGGGTAGTAGGAAGCAATTTTGCCAAGAGATCAAGTAAAGCTATTGTATGAATCAGGGAAAGTTTAAAACCACAGGAAAGTGGGGGTGGGGAATGACCTAATAGGAGTCAATAGAAAGTAGGTTGGTGAAATGAAGACATGAAACGTACTGGTCTCGGTGGCTGTGACAGAAATTTGCAGGTTTGTTTTTTTGATACATGATACTAAAATATTTTTATTTTACTTTCAGCCAGCTCCTAACCAAGTTACTTTTCATTTGCCATTGCATCGCTACTTTGCCATGTTTTTAAGTAAGGTAAGCAGGTGTTTTAGTTACGCAGAAGGTGGAAACTCCCTGTTGAGTGTGCTTGTTCAGTACAGACTGTGCTTGTTTTTGCCTCTAGGCTGTCAAATGCCAAGAACTCGATCTGGATACTATTTTGCCAGATCAGGAGATGCTGATGAAACTAATGATTCACCCACTTCAGATTCAGGTATGGGCAGACTTCTGACTTGGCAGAGCTATTTTCTGTTGACAACAGAAAATCCTTGCAGTTTGATTCTTTTAACCCTCGTTGTTTACATATATTTATTAGTATTTAACAAGGGGGAGTGTGTCCTAATCTTGGAATAACAGGATAAGCAATGTGACAATAATAACTAGAACATACTGATTCGTTAGGATAAACTTTTTTCCCTCTTTCCAAAATGCCAAATGGCACTAGTTCTCTCTATTCTGGCATTAGTTATTAGTTACTCTGAGAAGTATGATAATAATATTCACTGTAGCTCTTTCAAAAGCGTAGGAAGAACCAACCCTTTGTAAAAGTTGATCTGCATGTGTTGCAGTGTCTACCAGTGGAGCACAAGCTAAGGGGAAACCTGAATCTGAAACTTTCATATTTTAAAATGAGAATGAGTTCAAGAATGGATAGACTGTACAACATATATTTTAATTTGCAGACATGTATTTATTTGTCTCTAAATAGTAGTGAGCAGTAGTAGTGGTCACTGCTTTAATATGCAATTCTTACTTTAACCAGTATGCCTTCATCTTTGGAGTGAAATCTTTTCAAGTTTTTAATAAATGAATAACTTCATAGGTTTTAATCTCTTTCATTGTCTGAAATAAACACTCATGTGAAAGTATAGTATCTGTTTCATAAACTTTTAGTGATTTCTTTCCAGCCTTTACTCTCCAGGAGAAGTGATTTAGTATAACAAAGTGTACTTTACATATGTATTTAAAAGAATGATAAAGTTGTGGTGATTTGCTGATGTGGAACTGACTATCCCTGAAATATTTGTAACTTTTAATTTTATTTTTCCTGAATAGGTCGGTCTTTCTGAAATTCACAGCAACATGTGGGTTAGAAATGGTCTACAAATTAAAGGACAGGCCATGACTTACGTGCAGTCTCATTTCTGCAATTCAATGATTGATCCTGACATTTATCTGCTGCAAGTAAGTTTATATTTTCTGAGAAGTCAAGTCAGTGACTATTTACAAGCAACCTACTGAATACATTTATTCTCTTTCCACAGGTCTGTGCCTCTAGGCTGGACCCAGATTATTTTATTTCATCTGTTTTTGAAAGGTAGGCTTCAAGGATGAATGCACTTGCTCTTGTTGGGCCACATGAGGGATAAGGTGCACATCTTTAGTGGTGCAACTCTGACAGCCAAAACTAACACTTCCCTAAGGGTTCTACTTAAAGAAGCATCTAAAGGAATTTATACGAGACTAGGTTTTGTTTCACAGTGCAGTAGTGAAATTTCTGAAATTCTGCATGGCTTTTTTCTGAGCATCTTTAGGGCTTTTTAAGTTTAACTTCTTAGTATGCGAGGGTTCAGGACATTCTGTAAGAAGTAGATAAAACCAGCTGCTGTAGTAAGGGACACAAAATTATTGTTTCCTGTTCTAGATTGAATAAAATCAGGATTAGAAAATGGCACATTCCACATTCCATAAGCATGTAAAAAATATATGTTTAGGTTTAAGAGGGTTTTCATGTGTATTTGCATGATATTCATTTAAATTTGTGTTAATTTCAAGTTTATTGTGAGGCAGTGTGGACTGGATGATTGGGTAGTGACGTGGATCGTGAACTGACTGCAGGATAGAAGCCAGATAGTGGTGGTCAATGGGACAGAGTCTAGTTGGAGGCCTGTATCTAGTGGAGTCCTCCAAGGGCAGGTACTGCGACCAGTCCTGTTCAATCTATTCATTAATGACTTGGATGAGGGATTAGGGTGCACTGTCAGCAAGTTTGCTGGTGACACAAAGCTGGGTGGTGTCACCGACACCCCAGCAGACTGTGCTGCCATTCAGTGAGACCTGGACAGGCTAGAGAGCTGAGCAGAGAGAATCTTAATGGTGTACAACAAGGGTCAGTGTAGAGTCTTGCATCTGGGCAAGAAGAACCTCAGGGACCAGTATAGGTTGGGGCAAGACCTGTTAGAGAGCAGTGTATGAGAAAGGGACCTGGGGCTCCTAGTGGACAGCAGGATGACTATGAGCCAGCAGTGTGCTCTTGTGGCCAAGAGGGCCCACAGCATCCTAGGGGGAATCAGAAAGGGGGGTGATTAGCACATGGAGAGAGGTTCTTCTCCCCCTCTACTCTGCACTAGTGAGACCACATCTGTAATATTGCTTCCAGTTCTGGGCCCCTCAGTTCAAGAAGAACACAGAGGTGCTGGAGCCTGGTGCCCAGCATACCAGCGTAGAGCAACGAAGACGAAGAAGTAAGTAGAAGCTCCCTTACGAGGAAAGGCTGAGGGAGCTGGGTCACCTGAGTTTGGAGGAGATCTCATTAATGTCTGTAAATATNTAATGATTTTATGATTCTGTGTTCTGTCTTTATCAGTGTACTTGGTGGTTTTAATGTTGGAGAATGATGTGTCTGACTTTCCTATTTAGGTTTAAGGTGGTAGATCTGTTAACAATGGCATCACAGCATCAAAATACAGTTCTTGATTCGGAGCATGAAAGGTCCATGCTGGAAGGAGCCTTAACATTTTTGGTTCTTCTGTTAAGTCTTCGCTTACATTTGGGTAAGAATCACTGCTTTAGTAATACTTGTATGTAAATAATAAGTTTATTCATTTATAGTCAACGCTTAGTAGTTGCCCTAAAGGTCATTAGCCATATAGAAACTAAAGGCTTCCAATGCCTGTTACTGAATTTTAATCCTTTATGAATTAAAAATAGGCAGAACACATAGGGGTGGAGAAAAATGGCCTTAAGGGAAGGGGGTGATGTGTAGGAGATCACATGAAATTTCTGTATGTTTTCCAGAAAGAGAATAGTTTTTAGTTTTTACCTGTCTTTTCTGACTGAGATTCTACCACTATCATTTCTGCCCCTACTCTCTTTTTTGCTGTAGTTTGTAGCACTGTGTCGATACTTAATGTTATGTTTGTATCGTTAAACTTGTGTTTAATGCTAAATGTGCATGTCAAAGTCATGCTGTTTTAATGGCTTTTTAAATTCTATTCTAGGAATGACAGATGATGAGATTCTCAGAGCAGAAATGGTAGCCCAACTGTGCATGAATGACAGGACACACAGTTCATTATTGGATCTCATATCCTTGGAATATATTAAATAACATGCATGAATGACAGGTACCTGATAGTAGTGGGATTTTGGAGCCTGAACATGTTTATAGATACAGTTTAAAGTTTTGGTTGCATATACTTAATAAAGACCAAGTTTATTTTTTCATACAAGATATGCAGTGCTTTGTAACAGTTTCAAATAGGTTGTGGTGCAAAGTACTGAACTGCTCTTTTTATTAATTTATTAACCATACAACAGTCTTTTAGGTGTGAGGTGAAAAGTCTGTTTTCCAATGACACTGTGTAAAGTTTAGCCCAGTGTCACCTTTATCTGGATTTGATCCTTTGCTTGCTGATATGATGCCAGTATAACCCTAGCTAGGAGCCTCTGTTTCACTTCTGTAGTGGTTATGGTTCCTTAGCAGCTGGAGCTTACAGACCTCTTGTGGTAAACAGAGAGCACTGCAGATGTGCAACTACTGAAAATGTTAGAGGGCAGTAAAATGCTGTGACCCGCAACTAACTTTACTTTCCTTAACACAAATATTAGATTCCAGAAAACCCCAATCCTAAAAGTGGTATTGTTCCAGGAAGCCTGAGCTTTGAATCAGTCTTGTCAGCAGTTGCTGATTTTAAAGCTCCTGTTTTTGAACCTGGAGGTTCCATGCAACAAGGAATGTACACACCTAAAGGTAAGGTTATTAGTAGTCTCTTATAATATACTTTGTGGTTTGTCTTAACCAGACAATTTTTTCCTTAAGAAAAACCTCATAAAAAAACTAGCCCACAAAACAATGATAAACCATCCTCTTCTTCCAAAACCCACAAATAACTAAAACACCACACAACTAGTTCGGCTTCTCAGCACTGATAAAGGGTGACTGTTAATAGTCTCTGATAAACTCACTTTGATCTTGAGTTAAAATCATGATCTCTTCTAAGGGTACTTCATTTATATAAATGAGAAAAGATGGAGAAAAGGAAATTTGTATTTTGTGTTTCATTGATCTGCATCTGATGTGAATCATTCATGTGATTTTAAAATTAAAACTCATGTATGTTCAGTAGACTTCAGAACTCACAGCACTAATGAAACGTCAGTCATGGAGTTACTTTCTTTGAACTTCTCCATGTTCTGATTCTGAAAGATGTCATGATATATAATTCTGTATTGATTAACTATCTTAGTAGTCTGATGCATTCTTTGCAGTCATTAATCAGGATCTAGAGCAAAGGTCAAACTAGAATGGTTATAAAACATTCTTCTATGATTCTACAATTACTACAGTGCAAAAATGACAGTTTTTTTCCCCTGACTAGCTTGGCATATAAAATGAACTCAACAAAGTGCTGGCATATCAGAGAAGAGAAAGAATTTAAGAATTCTGTGTTCCTTTACTGTTTCCTGTCAGTATGTAGGAATCTGAAATGTTCCATGTGCTCTGGTAGTGTTTCAGCTCATGGCAAATATGGAGGAATTAACTCCTTCCTCCCCCACTTACCTCTTTTGAGAGCTGGCAGAGTTGGGGACTGACAGTGTTGAAACCATTTGTTTTGTAGGCTGTGTTCTTCTGTGGACTTTTTTTCTTGTTGCTAATGTAAGAACTGATACTGTTGACCAGTTTTTGTACTAGAAGACTGGTGAATCAGTGAAGCTCCTAATTTTATGCTGCTTAACAACTAGTGAGATAATGTTATAAAACCAGAGTTTTGGGAATTGATTAGTTCTGGTTCCTTGATGTGTAATTAGGCAGTTTAACACCTATGTATTTAAAATAACAAAATGCACTTTACATAATATTATCTTCTGTCTAGTTTCTGGAGCTTGTAATTTTTCATAAAGCTGTGAAGGAAAAAAGAAGGATGGAGTATGTTTTTTTTAATTATAACGCTTTATATTTGGGGAATCTGATGATAGATTATGGTGTTTGGTCTGAGGGGGGTGTACTGGGAGGATTTTTTTAACATAATTTGCCTCTGAAATAAATTGTTTGTCTTAATGGGGTTTTTTAAGTATCTCATATAGCAGTGAATACAGAAGTAATTTGCAACACTATGCAGAAACCCTTTTCCTTACTGCAAGAATACTGTAGACTTGTCCTTGTTTATAATATTCATAAGGCTGTGTACGTTCTCCAAAAAGAATGGTGATATTGCCAGTTTAAGAATTGAACAGTATGGCCATTTGCACTAATCCCTTATTTTCCTCAGTTTCCTCATGGAAAAACATTGTTTTGTGATTGCAGAAGACACAGATTTGGGTTCCATTAACCACAGGTTGAAAAAGCCAACACAACATACAAACTTCCAAAACGTGGAACTAATTCTTACTGTTTTGTGTGCATTTGTATGTTAGAAATGAGCGCTGTGTGCATTTCTAATATTCCCTGTATGGCTTCCTCAGTCCTTTTTCCACAAGCCTGGCCTGTGTTTCAGACTGCCATAGTAAACTCTTTTTCAGAATATACATATTCTTTGCAACCCAAGTTTGATCGTGTTTTGGAAACAGTGGAGGCTGTGCCAAGGGTCTTCCCTCAGCAGCGTATATGGGTATCTGTATCAGAACTATGACCATTTGCAGGGGTTAATAGAAGTACAGACCACTTGGGGGGAAATTAATGTCAAAAGCATAATAAAGCTTTTGTCTCTAAAAACTTTAAAGAATGTTGTTAGTGCTTGTGTTATGCCTGCTGGTGGAGCTAAAATTCTGTATCTGAGTTTCTTCCTTGATGGGTCATGGAATCCTGCCTTCATATTGCTGTGTGTGTGAAAGTGTTCAGCACTTGTAACCATTAATAGACTGAACTTTTTCATTTGGCATTTTTATGTTGACACTTAGTAGCCTTTTTTCCTATTTACAAGTTATTAACAAAGGTAGTTGTTGAGTGGGATATCTTTATATAGTCAGTTAAGAATTCTTTTATGAGTGCTCTGAAAAGCCACTCTGAATGTTGCTTCAGAGCTGCTGAATTCAACAAAGATAACTACAGTTTTAAACAAAGTGATGTTTTTGAAGGAATGAAATCATGCTTCACCAACCTGATAGCCTTTTATGAGGGCATAAGCGAGTGGATAGATGATGGCAGAGCCATGGATGTGGTCTGTCTTGACTTCAGTAAGGCATTTGACACAGTCTCACATAGCATCCCTTCAGCCAAACTGAGGCAATATGAACTGGATGATTGGGTAGTGAGGTGGATTGTGAACTGGCTGCAAGATAGAAGCTAGAGACTAGTGGTCAATGGGACAGAGTCTGCATGGAGGCCTGTATCTAGCGGAGTCCTCCAAGGGCCGGTACTGGGACCAGTCCGGTTCAATCTATTCATTAATGACTTGGATGAGGGATTAGGGTACATTGTCGGCAAGTTTTCTGGTGACCCAAAGCTGGGTGGTGTCGCCAACACCCCAGCAGACTGTGCTGCCATTCAGTGAGACCTGGACAGGCTAGAGAGCTGGGCAAAGAGAAACTTA
>VZRI01013198.1:1591-22215 GCA_013397515.1 Upupa epops
GCCTTACACTCTCCCACCTTAGTGGCTGAGGGAGAAAAAACCTGAATGGACATCCCTGACCTGGCAAGAGAAAGAGAGAGAAAGAAAGGGAAAGTAATAAAGATAACAAGGCTTTTCAGCCAGTTCCTGAGCAAGAGCCACGTTGTCTCCAGGTGTAACATCCAGGTGTGATGATGGTATCAAATAATTCAGCTAAAATCATGAGGAGATATTGTTATCAACTCTGTGGGTTTGCACTTCAAAGGTCCAACAATGACAGATGAGATTCAGATTTTCTGTGCAGTGTTTATTACCTGACCTGAAAAGCTCGGTCTAAGAGTTCAGTGATGTTCCCAGTGTGTGCTTGTGGAAGAGTAAACTGTGAGAGTGTGGTCATTCTGTAGCCCTGTAACTTTGGGTTTTTGATATTCACAGGATGCTCTTAGAAACTGGTTAAAAAGTGGGTTTGGCAGTGTTCAGCTGCAGAGGAGGACTCTTTATTTTCAGCTGTGTTAGGAGGAGTGATGCTTTTTGTCCATCTACAAGGATCTATTCACATCTCTGCAAAAGGGTTCCTCTGTCTCAAAGCTCCATGTTCCAGCTAGAAGAGGTCCATCCACAGATCTGATCTGGTAATGAGAGATTATAAATTCCAGGCTGAATGTGTTTTCTAGCTAGTGTCAGTGTACTGCTTACTGTTCAGCTCAGTGCGTTTTACTCTGATCACAGGATCAGAGAATAATGATGGTTAGAAAGGACCTCCTACATCACTGAGTCCAACCATACCCACTCCAACAAAAAACCTAAATACCTGAGAGACTTAAAAACATAAAATAACCCCCTCCATGCCTGCCACAGTTAAGTAAAAGAGATCATTGGCAGATTTGTTTGAAAGGCTAAATAAGCTCTTTAGGTCTCCTTTACCCTGGCAGGCTCTATCCATAGGTCATGCTGGTGCTCCTTTTCTCCAACACAATGTACCAGGAGGTTTTTCTCTCCTATTTTCTTACAAACAGAGGGAAAAGGGGGTTGCCTGAGCCATAATTTATTCTTAAAATGCAAGAGTTGTCAGTGGGTGGCTACCAAGACAAGACACACAATTTACAGACAGATTCGTCATCTGGGCTAGGCTGAAACTGTCACTGCAGTTTAGGGAGGTAGGGAAATTTATTCCTCTGACGCATTTTTTTTCTGGCCATTCCAGTGGTGCCTTTCATTGATCTTCATTCTGGGTGTACAGTCTGCTCTGACACAGTCACCTGATGTATTTTTTCATTACCTATTTCCAAAAGTAATTGTTTCTGATGACTGACTGTTAGTTTTGTTTGACGTGTGGACCTAACCACGAGGGTGGAACCTTCCACAGAACCACAGTGTCATTTTGGTTGGAAGAGACATTTAATATCATCAAGTCCCACCCTTAATCCAGTACTGAGAGGTTATCATTAAATCATGTCCTTAAACACCATGTCTGCACATCTTTTAAATATCTCCAGCAGTGGGGACTTTACTGCCCTGGGCAGCCTCGACAACCTTTTCAGTGAAGAAATTCTTCCTAATAGCTAACCTGAACCTCCCCTGGCACTACTTGAAGCCATTTCTTCTCATGCTGTAGCTTGTTACTTGGGAGTTTCTATGGGTGTACCTGTCTGCTGAGAAGAGGGAGGCTCTGCAGAGAGTTCTGGACAAGCTGCATCGATGGGCCAAGGTTATTTGTGTGAGGGTCAACAAGGCCAAGTGCTGGGTCCTGCATTTAGGTCAGAACAGACCCATGGTAGGATGCAGCCTTGAGGATGTGGGGTTGCAAAGCTGCTCAGCAGAAAAGGTCCTGAGCGTGTTGGCTTACATTCACCTCAACATGTGCCAGCAGTATGCCGCACAACATAAAGATCCCAGCACCACACATACGTAGATTTATCACACACTCTTCCCCTACTTCCCTTCCCTGCAGGGGGAAGAAAACTCTAGCAGTTATTTTCCTTGTGGAGATGTGGTATCCATAGATCACTCTAGCTTTCCTGTCATCAAGGCCATGGTTCCTTTAAGGAGAAGTTCCTTACTCCATGTTCTCAAAGACAATAACCCACTCTATCATGTCATCTTCCACAAGCTGTCGACAGGACTCTCCCCATTTCATCACACTGTGGACTTGCAGGCAAAGTTCTCCTTCACTGGTCTGAGGTTCCAAACTCCTGCTCTCTCCTCCGTCACCGTACTTCAGGGTTCAAGATGTCTGCTAATGCATTGCCCAACCCAGGGGTGCCATGCTCCATCTGTGAACAAAGAGGTAGCACATGCAGGAGACAGGCGACCTTCCCCCCGTCAGGTTGTTTGCAGAGGCACAACTGGCCAGAACCAAAGTGGGGGAGAGCTTGAAATACCGAGCTGCGGCTTATCAAGAGTTGCCACAGCAACTCCTAGCCCCTCAGGTTAAGACCCACTCAAGTTCCAAACTATAAGTTTCCAACCTCAGCAAAGACCTGATGAACTTCTTTTCCCTTCTGACGGGTGAAAAAAGGAGAGCCTGTCCCATGATTCGGCCAGTCTTAGCCAGCTGGTGAGATCAGGCCAATGAGTGCTTTAACCAGCCTTCTGTAACTGGTTGCAAGCTTTGCTCTTCCTTGGTATGTGACTGCGCCCCGGTAGACCTGCAGGTTACACCTGGCCCTTCATGTGCCAGCTCTATTGACACACAGACCAATACTGACTCACTCTTTCCTTCTGCTCTCCCATCTGTCAGTGCCTGTGTGCAGTCCTGTGCCCAGTACTTGGATAATCAGCTGTCAGGGGCTGTGCTTTTGTGACAGCACAACAGCTAGAGCCCCAGCATTCAGGTCATCCCTGATGATCGGTAAGATTTGTCATATTTTAGCTGTTTTAGGTTTTTAGGTTCAGTTTTGAGAAGCTGTCACTTCCTTTAGAAGCTCCTTGTAGAGTAGATAGGAGGTTGTCCTGTGTGTTTGTCATCTCAATTAGGGGAAAGGTGTATGAGCTTGTGTTCTGTCTCCTTTCAAGCACTCACTGTCTTTGAGCTCCACAGAGGTGGGAGATAACCTTGGATATCCAGAAGCTTCACAGTCCTCACCTGAGAAAGGCTGTTGTGTGTGAAAGAAAACCCACTTGTTCCAGGGGTGGTAGCTAAAAGTATGGCAGCACAAAGAGACTGGAGTGAACGCTTTCAAAAAGCCGCACATGCTGTGTGTGCTGAATGAGACTTGAACAAAATCTGAATGCTTTTGGAATTGTAGAGCCATCTAGGAGGTTTGTCCTGTAGCTGTACAGATTCATTAGTTAGGAGGTTCCTGTAGTCACTTAGTAAACCTGTACTTAAGGCTATGCCAGTCTGTGCCAACTGCGGCTGGGTTTTAGATGCTGGGTTTTGCTGAGATCTCTGTAGCCAATAGCACCCCTCTCAGTATAGAAAATCTGGTGAGTGGGAGTTAGGTGTAAGGACAAAATGTGTGTTTACTTAAAATTAGAAGATGCATAGTGTTAAAAAGTTTTGTAATGTCCTAACCTAACTGTGAATCTCTTTATCAGCTAAGTGTTTTAAACTCCTGCGCTGCACTCGTGTGTCATAAGCAACTCAAAAACGCTGGGTTAGAATTTAAAATAAATTAAAGCAGGACATACGTTAGGGTGAATCATCCTTTGCTCATCTTTTGAAGTGTGACTGTCATTTACGTACTGTGACTCCTATCCAATCCTATGGCAGCAGTGTGTACTACCTGATCTTGCTGGTTGCCATTAGCTATTTTAAATATGTCACAGCATTTGTCCCCAGTTGAAACACGCCTCTGTTTTTAACACGGTCGGTTTAATTTTTGCTTTCAGCACATCTTCACAATATCTGTTCAAGATAACTGGTTTTAATTACAGAATCACTGAGGCTGGAAATCCCTCTGAGCTCATCCAGCCCAGCCCTAACATCACCACATTGTCCAGACCAGGGCACTAAGGGCCACCCCACAGCCACTCTGTCCTTCAACACCTACAGGAATGGGGACTCCATCACTGCCCTGGGCAGTCCAATCCAGGGTCTGATCACCCTTTCCATGAGGAAGGGCTTCCTAACATCCAACCTAACCCTCCCCTGGTGCAGCTTCAGGCCCTGCCCTCTCATCCTGGCACTGGTTGCCTGGGAGAAGAGCCTGACCCCCACCTGACTANCGATTTGGTTTCTACAGAGGGTTAGTTGGTGGACATGGAATTGGCTGGAGGGTGACACTCAAGAGTTTTGATCAGTGGCTCAGTGTCCTGAATGGACATCAGTTGGTGTTTAAATTTGAGTGGGTTTCTTGCCTGTGGCAACTTGTGAAAATTTATTGCCTCTGCAAATTGGTACAACTGGTTTGCACCTTCCTGATTCCTCCTCCTTCCTCACCTTGTTTGTTCAGAGAGGGTGTGCATGGAACTGCAGCTGAGCACAGAAGACATCTTGCCCTGGGAGTGTGGTGAATGGAGAGTGTGAACGATCTCCTCAGGTGGAACAGACTGCCCAGGGAGGTTGTGGCTGCTTCATCCCTGGAAGTGTTCAAGGCCAGGTTGCACGGTGCTCTGAGCAATGTGATCTGGTGGGAGCTGCTGCTGCCCATGGCTTCTGAATGATCTGTGAGGTCCCTTCCAACCTAAGCTTTTCACTGATTCTGTGATGGTATGAGCATATTTGTTCGTCAGTATTGAGAAGTGCCTGTGGTGATCTGGACTTCTAAATCCCAGCTGAAATATGACAGTGGTTATGTGAAACACAGTTTGTCAGTGTTTGAAAACTTGTTTCTTTTAAAAAGAATGTGATGGGGTGTCCCTACTCCTTTGATTAAAATAAGATTTTAGACCTAATTCTCCATTCTGCTTCGCTGCCAGGAAATAGGATTAAATAATCATTTTGACCTGTGATTCAAATAACAATACAGTCCAAATAGGTTATCTCAGAGGTCCCTTCCAACCTAAACCATTCTGTGATTCTGTTTACTAACATGCAAATAACAAATGTGATGTTATATTACCTTGCTGATTAGTTTGCTCTGAGAGTCAGAAGGATGCGCTCTTAAGTGCTTGGGAAGCTGCTATGACATTTACATTTGCGAATTAAAAATACCATTAACTCAAAAATAGTAAACCCACTGACTTTGTTAGCAGCAGTACAAATACATGTTTATGTAATGAATTAGAAATGCATTTGGATTAATATTTTAAAGGCTTTGTCGTGTATTCCTCCCCAGAACCTGTTTCTATAGAGCATTGAGTTAGAGGAAGCAAAGTCCTGGGTGTTGCTCATTCCCAATGCAGTTAGTGTTGGTGGTCAGTTATTACACAGGTCACTGGATCAAATGGTCACCATATCCTCAGGTACTGCTAATCACTAATGAAAAGACAAATTGATCCCATTTTCTGTAGATTTTTCTCTACACTTCCACCACACTTCCAATGCTGTTAAATTGAGGACAAGCAGATGTGAATCTCAAGAACATTTGTCTCACTTGCCATGGCTACCAAAAGCTCCGCTGGATTTCGGTGGGACTTTGGTCTCACAAATGCCTCCTGCACACTTTACACACTGTCTAACTTCTTGGCTCTCAACCTTTGTAGAGAATATTGTGTCTGAAACAGAGGCTGTTATTCCCCAAAGTGCTCACTGCAGAACTGGGTGTAAAATTACTTGGCCAAAAGCCACTTGACATTTGGGCAACGAATGCAAAAAAACCTGCCAAACCAATCATCGTGTCAGATATCATCACAGCTTACCAAAAATAGTCCTCTTCAAGAAAACATTTCAGTGTGATTGTTCTTGCCTCATTTCATCTCATTAATTGCTACTGATTTGGAAAATACTTCCCTGTCTTAATACTGCAAACCTATCCTCTTGTTGTTTAGGATTCAGTGAGGGGAATAAGAAAACCAACGTGCACGAGCACTGCAATGTGCTTTCTGTACCCAGTGCTCTACGAATGCAGCTAGGTGCTACTCTTTGGCCACAATAACCCCCAGCAGAGCTACAGTCTGGGGGATGAGTGGTTGGAGAACAGCCTGACCGAGAGGGACTTGGGAGTATTGGTGGACAGCTGGCTGAATATGAGCCAGCAGTGTGCCCAGTTGGCCCAGAAGGCCACTGGCATCCTGGCTTGTATCAGGCATAATGTGGCCAGAAGGACTAGGGATGTCATTCTCCCTTGTTCTTGGGGCAGTTCTGGGTTCCACCCCTCAAGAAAGAGTGAGGGGCTGGAGGAGCAATGAGGTTGGGGAAGGGTCTGGAGGGAAAGTCTGANTAAGTGAGCAGCCTGTCAGGACCCTGATCAGGTGAATGTGGTCACTCTTAACAGCCCAGAAGACCAGTGATCCAAAGTGGGATGCATGGGGATCCAGACAAGGGCTGAGAAGTAGAGAGAAGTATGTTGGGAACCCTAACCAGCCATGTAAATATAAGGAAATTAGTATTTTGAAAATCTTGTTTGAAATGGAAGTTACCTGCAGATCATTCAAAGAGAAGAATTTTCAATAACAAAAGGTTTTAAAAGAGAGTTTTGATATTTTGGAGAGAGTTTGAGAAGAGCAAAGATAGAGGAATAACACTCAAGGCTGTACCGAGTGTTCTTCAGGTTTGGCAGGTATCTTTAGTGTCAAAAAGTGCTAGCTCATCAAACATATGATCCTTCAGGAACAATTCTAGTCCTTGGTTAACACTTTTTAGGTATAAGGTCATTTAAAAGGTTCTTTTTGAAGTCCACACAATTCTGCTACTCTTGTGGTAGTGGCAGAGTTAAGGTGCTTCTTCAGCCTCAGCAATAAACCTCCCACAGGACCATGACACCCAGTTAATCATTGTCAGAGTTGATGTCAGTCATATATTTCATTGTCAGCCTTAGAAAGTTGGGAATGTGGGATAATATTTCAGCAGAGGTCATTTTCAGTGCGTTTCTGTATGCTGGTATTGGACAAGGCAGGTCACAAGATGTGTACCTGAGGGGAAAGAGTGATGGTGTTCATATCTTATGAGGCTTGAAGTCATGGAATTACAGAATTATAGAAGGAAGGCACCTCAGAGATCTTCCTGTCCCATGCTCCTGCCATGGGCAGGGACACCTCTCACCAGACCAGGGTGCCCACAGCCCTGTCCAACCTGGCCTTGAACACTTCCAGGGATGGAGCAGGCACAGCCTCCCTGGTAACCTGTTCCAGGGCCTCAGCACCCTCACAGGGAGGAATTTCTGCCTCACATCTCATCTCAACCTCTCCTCTTTTAGCTTGAACCCCTTCTCCTTGGGGCTGCTCTCAGTCCATTCACCTCCCAGCAGGGATTTGTGCTTGGGGTTGTCTCAGCCCAGCTGTCCTCATTTCACATTATGATGAGAAAGCTAGCCCCTGCCAGATGCGTTTTTCCTTTTGAAGTGGAAAATTCCCTGTGATCTCCAGAAAGTTCCATGATTGGAAACAGTGGCCAACAACTACCAACGATGGTTGGCAGCTATGGAGCTTTCTGGAGGCCCTGTACCTGGTTGTTGTCCACCATTTCGAATCACAGGTCTCTCTGGAGATCGTGGACATGTAAAGACCTGGGATGAGGTGTGAGAGGACGACACAGGCGGTGACTGCATAGGTGCTTCACTAGGTTCAGTTTCCTCCCTGAACTGGAACTCTATGCTTACAGGATATGTGACGCTGGCGTCTCTGCTTCCCAGTTCCAAGTGGTGGGAAATTCACAAGACCAGTCATTTTTCTCAAATGGTGCCATCTTGGCCTGAACTCAAGTGGCAGCAGCTGTTCTCATGAGATTTCAGTTGCAGCCAACTGAATAAACAGCCCTTTCCTTTTCAGATCTAACCAGCTAGTGAGAGTAGCAGTGACTTCAGATCACAGCAGTAAGGATCCATCCATCCCCTGCTGCGTGCCAGGAACACATGAAGAATGAAATGGGGGCAGGCTCCAGCATGCTCTGTATTTATTATGTTCACTGAATGGAACTGTGTGTTTTGTGCATGGAAAACATGGCACAGCGCTCCAGGGTCCAGGATTTAGTTTAATGTGTGATGTATTCTCTAAGGATGTAGATGTAAAGATCAATGAAAGGCAAAACCCTTCCGCTGGGGAAGAGCTGGTTGGGTATGGTTTCCATATTCAGCCACATACAGTAGCACAGAAATACCAGCTCCTCCTGCCTGATCTCTGACAGTGTTCACTAGCCGTTCTTCCTCCCTGGCTTTGAGGAGCCCATGGAGCAGTATCAGACCTGTGGGCAGCTTGGCCTGACATGAAAAAATCAGAAAGCACTTCTGATTTTAAAAATAGGGTGTGGAAGCTAAAGGCAGTTTGTGCCTCTCTCTTGCAGGAACAGGAGAACTGGCAGAGGTCAGAGGGATTGGTGTGTGTGTTGGGAAGTTTAGAACTGTAGAATCACAGGACCATTAAGGTTGGAAGAGACCTACAGGATCATCCAGTCTAACCATCAACCCAACCACGCCATCCTGCCCGCTAAACCCTGTGTATTTCATAGTTGTGGAGATCTGGAGCTCTGGGGTTTAGCAGTGGCCTTGGAGCAGTTAGCATAATGGTTGGAATCGATGATCTTAAAGGTGTTTTCCAACCTAAATGATTCTATGATCTATTCTATATCCCATGCACACTTAAACTATTGATGGGATTCAGTTTCATAGCTGTGAGTGTACGCCTGTACCTGAAATCTTTGCGTGCTAGTAATCCTAAATTCTCCTTGGGAATCACTGTACAGAAATGGGTACTGGTACCCATTCATTAGGATGGGATGAGATGAGGGTGCTACACTGACTGCACGAGAAGCCAGCGTTGTTGTGGATGTATGAAGACAAGCAATGTCAGAGCAAAATCCTCTTTCTCTGGATCGGAAATCTGGAAACAGATCTGGGTGCCTGTCCTGTGCAGCAGAGAGCTATAGCACAGGAGGAGACTTTACTCCAGTGTTAGTGGACACTTAAAGAAATTATGAAAGTAACTCTCAAGGGAGCAGTCAGATTTCAAGTCAGAACTGTGGATACAGAGATGGTGAAGGCTGCCTGGAGCTGGGTGTGATGGCATAATGAAGAGAAGCATGAAGTGTCAGTAAATGCTGAAGGTAACCCTTGAAAATATTTTTCTTGCTATAGCTCTAGTTCCCAGTAAGTGCAGTGTGGACAAGGCATTGATTTCCTGCAAAGATTTTTGTGTTGCCAAGTGATGAAGTGCTCTGTGAGTGCTGAAGTGTTTTCTCCCCTAAGTGGAGTATTTTGGAGCTCCAGAAAGTACTGTAGGAGCTGGCATTTAATTTTAATTACTAGGTGTCATCAGCTGATCAATTGATGAGGTCCGAACGAAATTAACCCATTAATTCAGTTAATGTGCTAATGAGCTGAAGGAAAAACAACACAAGGAGGGTTCAAAAACCACAAAACCAAAAGCATTGGGGAAAAGCAACAAGACACGTTTAATTCACACAACAGAATCCCTGCCCCTCCCACGTGCAGACATACAGAGCCACATGCTTACAGAACTGGGCTGAGCTGCTACCTCCATCCCCTCAAATGGAAAAACCCCTTCAGTTCTTTCCCTCATGGAAGCGTGGAATCCGTTCAGTCTATGCTCGTGTCTCTCAGTGTCAGTGAATCATTTAAAGTCCAGTTCACTGTTCCATGTGCTTCCACAGCAGTCCTCCATTTCCAGAGCACTGATTCCTGTGCACCATGGATGAGGGAAAGACTCTCTCTCCTTTTCAGTAAACAGTGGATAGCAGGGAAAACTTTCTCTCTGCTCATGTCTGAGATGCCACTCTCTCTCTTTCCATTCACTGTTTCTAGGGCAGGATGGCTGCTTGGCTCAGCCCGGTGCCATGTGTTTCTCTCTGAACAAAGAAGTGAAGAATCCATAAGCTCCAAACCAGTTGTACCAGTTGGCAGTTGCTTTTTGGCCAATACTGAAACTAAGGAGCTTGGGAATTCCAAGCCCCTTTATCACTGGTTGTCATAGTAACCGCTCATTCCCTCAGGCCAAGAAACCCACCAAACTCAAACCGTGGGGCTCAGTCTAAGATAGCATCCAGAACATTGTTAGTATAGAAGCAGCAACTTAACCAGATACAAGTTAAAAAGTGTCTAGATAGCATCTACCCAGCTGTAATTGTGCCTCCAGGAGGCAAAATGACTTCAAGTCCTCACCAATAATCTGTGCTTTGGGTGTGCAGAGGTTCAGAAAGCAAGCTCGATCGCAAACGGAAAAACACAGGCAGCATTTGTGACACACATTTTTATAGGGAAATGTGATTTTATAAACGTAATAGACATTTTGATCTAAATAAAGGTAATAGGAATAGAAGGAAGGAGGTCTACTGTGAGCATCCTGCTGGGCCTTGGGAGTAGAGGAACATTGGTAGGACACGGGTGATGGCAGTTGTCTCCAGGGAGTAGAGGAACATTGGTAGGACACGGGTGATGGCAGCTGTCTCCAGTGTAAGGTGATGTGTAGCAGGACTGGTATTATTTCACTGGTGATTAGGAGCTGTCATAAGATCCACAGTGCTCTCTGACAGCAGACTCATAGAATCATTAAGGTTTGACAGAGCCTCTAAAGATCAAGTCCATCAGCTTAACTGTGCCAAGCCCACCACTGTAAGTATTAAGATGATACAGGGTGTTAAGTTAATGTTCATTACCTGAGTGGAGAATGGATTTTCTGCTTCTGTGTCTAGTGCAAAGAGTTTCACCACTCATTCCAGTTGGAATACATTAGCCATATCATTATCCACATCACAGCAGTAGTTGTTGGGGCTGCTGGCCTGTGAAAACATTTTGAGTGCGGTTTCAAGTGGCTGTCGTGACATTGTTTTGCATTGTATCTGCAGATTCACTGAGAAGGCTTCAACGGTAAAGTCCAAATTGCAAACTAGGATTGCACCAAATTAATATAGGAAAGGGAAAGATTTATTGATACATGTGCAAATTCACACCACTAGGGATGCACACGATTAGCTGGTGTCACATCTGTGTCCTTAAGAGAAAGGAGTGACTCAGGTTCATGAATTCACTTGAGGTCAAATTAAGGAGAATCACAGCATAAGTCCCAGATAAAAGCCAAAATTTACTGCAGTTATCAGATTCTGCACTCAGAAGGCACAAAAATCACTTAAATTACTGGATGCCCAGCTCAGAGAGTAGAGGAGACAAATGGGAAGGGAAAGGAAGATAGTTAAGGGGATCAGATCAGCACTCAGGATTGCAGACTGTGGCTCCTCAACTCTGCAGATCTCTGCTTCGCTGGCTATCTTTTCAGTCGGTTTCAGCTTCATGGATGGCGAGGATTGTAGTCGGAGTGATAGGTGATGGGTCCCTCATTGCTTCCCTTGCTTCGCAGATTTTCAGTGTCTCCAGCAGTCCCTGTGTCAGTCTCTCCTGGCTGCAGTCCTTTTATCCTTGCTGCCAGGGGTGTTTTTCTTCTCCCCCCTCCAAAGGTCTGGGGGACTTTGTTCATGGGGTCTCAGACATAGCACTGGCCAGTCAGTCCTTGAGAGAGATGGCAGCTCAATGTGCTCTCAGTGCTTAACAGAGTTATGCAGATGGATTGGCAGAGCTGTGGGGCTGCCCGCTGCACAGTGCTGATCTTTCCTGCCAGGTGCAGCCTCCCCTGCTACCCTGCTCACAAATTGTCTCATCTTTGCTTACAGTCGTTGGAGCCATCTCGCTTGCTGTTAATCAGAGCCTCCCAGTTGGAACCTAGCAGTAGCCTCTGTGCTTGTTTGGAGAAGTTCTCTCTGAACCATTCTTTCGTGGAAAGACCGATCCCAACCTCTTCCTATTTCTGTCAGACAATATTGCATGTGTTTGCATGACTCATTTCAATGACAAACTAATTCTCAGTATGAAAATTTATCTGAATTCCTCAGGTCGTGGTGTGAACTGAAGTCACAACACTCAGATAATTTCCAATTCTTGTCATGGCTGCATCCTGAACCAGATTTGGCCCGCAAGCTCCAACACACGTATATTTGAATGCCAGCATGTCCGCATTGCGTAACTAACAGAAGTTCATCTAGTGAGAGGATGTTGAAGTGAAGTGCTGTAATGAGGTCCACAAAGAAGTAGTGTCTTAAGTCCTAATTGAGGCAAATGAGTTACACAAGACAGCCCTGGGCAGGATGGATGTGAGGAGCAGGACTTCCCGCTTTACTAGGTCCAGCTGACATGGGCTGCTATAAAAGCTGTCCAGAATGGGACTCAGGTGCACCACAGCTGCCTTGAGTTTGACTTTTGAAACATTCAGTTGTGAGTGGTTTTCAACAAATCAAGTGGAACATGCAGAAACAAAGACAATTAAGTCGAATCATAGACTGGCCTGGGTTGGAAAGGACCTCCAGAGGCCATCTAGTCCATCACTTCTGCAGTGAGCAGGAACATCCTCAGGTAGACTAGGTTGCCCAGAGCCTTGTCCGGCCTCTCCTTGAAGATCTCCAGAAATGGGGCCTCAACCACTACCTCCATGGGCAACCTGTCCCAGTGTTCAACCTGCCTCATACAGTAGTTCAAGAATAGGTTTTGTTAGCATTTCCTTCTGTCAGAGTAGTTTAATTTTTAGCATTGGATTGATTTTGGGTTCTCTTTAATGACCTTGAAAATTGGCTTTTCCTAAGATTCATGTGGTACTCCTTTGCCAATAGAGTCTGAAATGTAGTGTTTGTGCAGAGTAACTCCTCTCAGGTTTTGTGTCTAGCTTAGATATGAGAAATAATTGGAGTGTCTCACCAGGGAGCTGCAGCAGTTTAACCTGCCTCAGGCCAGTAGGGACGTGGGTTCACACAGACAGTATTTGTTACACAAATTTACACTTCATACACGGAAAAATGAAGTTCAATACATGTAGTGGAGCAGTTGAAAACACTGCTTCTCCCTAACTGTTTGCTGCCAGCAGCAGGTTGCTGCTGGACATTGATGTGCCTCATTTGATTATGGTTGCTCTCATCTGGCTCAGTACAGCCTGAGCAGGGTTAGCTTGTGCCTTGGCTTTGTTGCTCCGTGCGGTTGTACCATCCCTCATGCAGAACATCTGTAGAAACCTACTCGTGAGCTGTTGTGGCTGTTTCCAAAGTACTGCCAACTCCACAGGGTCTGAGGCAGCGCTGTGAGCAGAGCAGAGCTTTGAAATGCGGAAAGAACAGCAAGCCATCACCCAACTGCGAGGAACCTTTTCAAACCATCCATACCCAAATGATACGTTGGGAAGAGAGGCAGTTCCTTGCAGAAATAGGGCTTCCTCTTAATTAATTTATACGAATAAAACTCGTAAAGTGTATTTGACAGTATTTAGCAGCTGCAGAGTCCCGTCGTTTGTTCGGTGATTTCACGCTGTCAAATCTGACAGCGTGAACTGGTGCCAATCTCTGCTTTAGAAGACAATTTCCTTTTTATAAAAATTCTAATTATCAAAGCTAAATTTAGACTTCATGAAAAGGAAGTTGTTAGTCTTTTCCACTTGTCAGATAGCTTTCAAAAACTGACTTGCTTCTACCTCTGACAATTTGTCACAATGTTTTTTGCCAAAAAATGTAAATTTTCTGTTGTCGCTGCTGCTAACGGATGAAACCGGTGTCAGCGGTGAGGAAAGCACTGCTGCTTTTGAGAGGCATGAACCCAGCGTTGGTGAGCGTGTGGAAGCCTGGATCCGTGACACGTGTTCAGACAGGTGCTTAGCTGGTGGTCCTCGGGTCTAAAGACACTGCTGAATGTACATTCCATGTGGAGGAGAGGTTCTCCAGCAGATCTCACATTTCTGGGGAGTTAACTCGAATGTCACCATCGTTTGGGTCCTGACAATGCACAGCCTGTTTCTGTTTCAAATGACAGTGCTTTTAATGCCCTTCTGTATGGAATTTTCAGGTACTGTAGGCAAAAGTTGGAATCAGCATGGGTGAGCAGCTGCTTTTGTAACTGTGCTTACACAAGTTAAGCTGCTGTGGGTACAGGCTAGCTCAGCTGCTGCTGGCCTGAACTGCTCTCTGCTCACTGCAGTTTCTGCCACCACCCAGAATGCACAACTTGGTTATTCCAACCAGGGACCACACACTAACCTGTGGGAGTAGTTTGGGTGCTGCTAGCCTCCTGGCCAGCTCCACGGGTTATACCAGGCTCCTGGATGTAGGTGTGCCAATAGCTGGTAATGGGGGATTTGTCCCCTTTCACCTCCATCCCCCACAGGAGCTTGGTGTAGAGGCTCTGATGAGTGTTAGAATGAGTAACTGCAGAGTGGCCTGGCAGAGAGGAACCTGGCAGTACTGGTTGACCACAGGCTGAACAGGAGCCAGCAGTGCGTCCAGGTGGCCCAGGAGGCCAATGGCATCCTGGCTTGTATCAGGAATAGTGTAGCCAGCAGGAGCAGGGATGTAATTCTCCCCCTGTACTGGGCACTGCTGAGGCCTCCCCTTAAGTTCTGAGGACAGCTTTGGGCCCCTCACTTTAAGAAAAATATTGAGGGGCTGGAGTGGGTCCAGAGGAGCAATGAGGCTGGGAAAGGGACTGGAGGGAAAGACCGATGAGAGGAGGCTGAGGGAACTGGGGTTGTTTAGCCTGAAGAGGAGGCTCGGAGGACCTTCTCCCTCTCTACAACTCCTTCAAAGGAGATTGCAGTCAGATGTGGGGCAGGCTCTTCTCCCAGGCAACTAGTGATAGAATGAGAGTGCAGGACCTGAAGCTGCACCAGGGGAAGGTTAGGTTTAATATTAGGAAGCCTTTCCTCATGGGTTCCCATGGGCCACTCTTAGCCTGAGTGCCCAACACTAGATGTTTTGGTGGTGATGGCCTGTGACATCTTCGGTGGCTGGAGGTGCTTGGGTAGGATGTTGAGATGCAGTGGAGAGGTGTAGCCTTGGCACTTCAATCGAAGGGAGCAGACACAGGAAACATGAGACCATTTCCTGGGAATTTCTTGAGCCTCTTCCCAAGAAGTGGCCCCAGGGAACCACGGCAGGGCATGTGCCAGGGTCCCATCTCCAGCTGCTGCTTGTGGATGGCATCAGTTTGTGGTTTGGTATAGCAGCTTCAAATGCAAGTTTCTGCTGGGAAAGGCCAAGTCCTGGTTAGGGTGGATGAAGCCCTTGCTTAGGAAGGGGAACACGTCTGTGGAACTGCCAGAGGCTGGGGGCCAGGGGACATTTCTTAGTGTCTATGCTTGGCACTAAAGGAGACCAGGAAGCTGCTGAAGGCAGTGTGGGTCTCATCAGGTCCAGTGGTTATGCTCCACAAAGGCTGGCCCCCAGCTGCCACTGGCCAGCATCTGGGCAGGAGGCTGCTTTCCTGGTGCAAGAATGTAGGTAGTGCCCAGTGCCTCCCAGTGAGGCTGGAGCAGTCAGAGGTGGTAGCCATACCTGGGGGTGTGTCTTCACAGATGATACAGAAGCCACAGAACTGGTTCACTAGTCCACAGAGTGTTGTGGTTTTTAATAGAGAATACTGGAAAATCAGTGAAGAGAGAGAACACCCACTGCATCTGCTTTTCTCTGCCTCTACAGTGCTTCACAACCTTACCTTAGTGCAGTGCCAGGAAAGCCTGGATTGTCATGGTATTCGTGCACATATCTTGCCTGGATTGACGTTGGGTGCATCTCTGGGGAGGACTTAATAAACCACTGCCATTTACATCAGTTATACAGAGAATCACACACGAGAAACGGGAAAAAGCAGCTTTCAAAACATCGCTGTAGCTGCCCTAGTTGGAGACAGCCCTTCAAACAGCTCAACTATTGCATGTGTGCTAGCATGGAGACGTGGAGTAAGGGTGATGCCTGTGTTCTAGGTGAGCACAACGCTGGCATTTGACATTTTGCAAATAATTCCTGTAATAAAAGTCCCCTACTGAAGTCTAAATGCAGCTCTCGGCTCTTTCCAACTGGGCAGCACAGATGTAATCAAGAGTAATTGAAAAGATGATTCTGTGCTCTGTGAACGTAGCTGTCTGCCTTCCTGAATACGTTCTGTTGCCTGTGTTGGTTTTATTCCGTGATCATCTCACAAAAGTTGTTTGAATTGGATGTGAAAGAATGGTTAGTACTGTTTAGTCATCATCCGCTGTAGGAATCTTAAATAGCTTAGGAAAAAAAATCCATAATCATGTCCCAAAGTCTGATGGTAGCTCAGAGCTTGCAGTGATGAAGGCGTTTTGGTCTTGCCTCAGAGTTTCTTTCAGACAGAGTGTGCTTTCAGCCTGATTAGCCTATTATTAGCCCATTATTTTTTCACCTGCAAAAAATAGATCAAAAGAAATAAAGCAGAAGTACCAAGGTTTTCATGCTATGAATAGCACCCGTGTGAACATGTTGAGCAATCCTGTAGGCTGTGCAGAATAGCCAGGGGAGCAGCTACCAATGTAAACAGCTGTGGGGAAGCACTGGCTGCTTCAGGGAGCAGCTGTGGCTGGTTCCGTTCCCTGCCCTTTTGCTTGCTCCTGTCAATGGGGTGGTGTGTGGGACTCCCCTCACACTGGAGGATGACTCCAGGAGCTGCAAAACTGAGCTCTTGTGTTAAAAATGTTGGGGTTTATTGTGTCAGAAGCAAAAATGATAGCAGACACCATATAAAGAAAATCTTATTTGACACTAACAGAGTGGTCAGGGGTTGGAACAGGCTGTCCAGGGAGGGAGAGGAGTTGCTGTCCCTGGAAGGGTTCAACAAATGAGTAGATAATGGCCCTGGGGGCCCCTGGTTTAGTGGGCAGAGTGGGGTTTGGGTGATCTTAATGGTCAATTGCCTCCCTTGGGTACTTGGCCTGGAAAACCAGTCAGGACAAGTGGTCAGCTTTCTCAGAAACTGTGTGTGGCAAACATCTGGATGGACGGCATGCTTTGTTTGCTGGGGTGGGATGGGAAAGACAGCAGGCTGTAACTGGGTTGCAGAACTTCAAAGGCAGTGTCTGCCACTGCCACCTTCTGCTTTGCTGATCGTTATTTTGCAGTAGCTTGTGATGGTGTGAAGATGTCAGTAAACGAGGCCAAATTCAGAGTCAGAAGAGACTTTATAGGACTGTTTAATACTGCTGGAGACCGACCATCTCAGCAGCTTTCATCTTGAGGACAGGACCCTAGTAATTCAGAGCTGTTCCCCTTGCATTCCTGTAGAAACCTGCAGGGATGAAGGATCCACACAGAGGAAATAATGAAAGGATTGTCACACTTGTAAAAGTGATGTTTGTAATGGCCTCAAGTTGTGCCAGGGGAGGGCTAGGTTGGATACCAGAAGAAATCTCCTCCCTGACAAGGAAGAGGGTTGGAACAGGCTGCCCAGGGACGAGGTGGAGCTGTCATCCCTGGAGAGGTTAAAAGAATTAGTAGACGTGGCCCTGGGGAAAGGGTTTAGTGGGCAGGGTGAGGGTGGGCTGATGGTTGGACTGGATGATCTCGGAGGTCTTTTTAAACCTTAATGACGGTGATTCTATGAGATGAAAACTGAGTTGATTGGTCTCCGTGAAATATCGAGACAACTATTCCATTTCTTTGCTCTTGTGAGAAAGCCACAACCAAAGAAAATGTTGTTTCAACATCTTTTCTCAGGACATAAAGGAAATGCTGGCTCCATCATCCATTTCACACCACTTTACACGGTCTGCTGGTGGATTTGCTGGGAATTGCAGAAGTGGAATCAGTTTGCTTGAGGCCACAGCACCTGAGGAGGAGTTGGCTAAAACCTTCTGGTACATCTTGTGATGGTTTTCTGAGTCTCATCTGAAGCTGAGTCCTTGACTGATGTCAAGATAGAGGTGCTGAAGTAGTTCTTTCGCTGCAGACATTACTAAGATATATTTTCTTCATGGTCAGATGAGCAGAGCCCAAACAATAGCTTTGTTTAGCCCACTGCAGTTGGGGAGGGTGTACAGAGAAGAATGGGAGTTGCCATCCTTCTGGCTATCAACAGAGTTACATTACAAACACTTATGAGTGCATTAAATGACTTCAATTAGCTGATCACAGAATCATTCAGGCTGGAAAAGACCCTTGGGATCATTGAGTCCAACCATTAACCCTACTCTACCAAGTTCATCCCTAAACCAGAGCCCCCCACACCACGTCTAAATGATCTTTTAACACCTCCCGGAACCCCCTCCCTGGGTAGCCTGTTCCAGTGTCTGACTACTCTTGCTGTGAAAAGCCTTTCCCTGATGTTCAGCCTAACGCTCCCATGGTCAAGTTTGATATTTTAATGATACTAGCAAAGTTCCTTTGCGTCCCCCATTCCTCCCTCCCTCCCTCCCTTCCCACCAAGCCTTTACCTTTGCTGTTTGTGGACATTATTTCACAACAATAATGATTTGCTATTCTTTATTTTTATAAAGTAATTCTTGTAATTGCTAGGCATTAGGACATGAGGCTAAGTTTTGGGATTAGCTGCTTCTGCAGGCATCTTGTTTTCCATTTTCTCCATGTACTCATGATGATGAGCCATGTTCTAGCTGGTAATGTCTTGTGCTCAGAGCTCTTCTGTCACTCAGTGTGTTGGCTGGATCAAGCTGCCAGGCAGCTAGTGACAGGGTGAGAGGGCAGGGCCTGAAGCTGCGGTTTGGTTGGCTGTTAGGAAGTCCTTCCTCACAGAAAGGGTGATCAGACCCTGGAATGGACTGCCCAGGGCAGTGGTGGAGTCCCCATCCCTGGAGGTATTGAAGGACAGACTGGCTGTGGCCCTTAATGACCTGGTGTGGCTAATGTGGTGATGCTAGGTCATGGCCTGAGATGGATTTGCTCAGAGATTCCAGCTTCAAAGATTCTGTGGAGTTGGACACTGCTTCTTCTGGCATCTTTTCCCTGGCTTGTTCCTCACTTGCTTGCTCCTGGCAGTAGCAAACCTGGGCTGCAGTGTGGCAAGCCCTGAAAAGGCACCTGAAGCAACTGAGCATCCCCTGCTTCTCACTTTGTTTCCTATGTAACAGGGTGATGGCAGAGTTCGCAGTGAGCTACTTGATTTCCACTTGACCTTGGTAACCAGTGTCTACTACAAACGTTTCCCCTGTGTGGGCTTTTCCCTCTCAGTTTGTAGTCACACCCTGGATTGGGTGGGCTAAGATGGTGACTCCTGGGGTATTTATTATTCCCTACAGGCCATTCTCAGTGCAGTAAGCAAGCAAACCAGTCCTAATTGGTTTTACAGATCTGTTGAATGAAGGTATTTCTGGGATTGCAGTAACTGCCCGTTCTGCTCTGCAAAACAACAGGCAGGTTTGGTGTTTTGGCTTCGGCCAAATCTGGGATGGCTGGAAGCTGATGAGGGCTCTTTAATTCTGGTTCCCTGTTGGTTGCTGAGGCAGTGAAGCGTTCAGAAAACAGCAATTTCATTCTGATCGAATGTTATCTGCTTGGGAAAAATTAAAAAAGAAGGGAAAAAAAAGGAAAGAAAAGGAAGAGAAGGAAAAGGACGCCGCATACGTTTTTAATTTCTATACCCTGGAGTATCCGGCAGAACAGTTAGTTCCTGTTTTGAAAGCTGAATGCCATACATTGGGAAATGTACTGAAGGCTCATTTGCTGTCATGGAGCTTGTCTGCTGCTCTAGTGTGCGCTTGCAGGGAAGAGTAGAAAGGGTTGAGTGGGCAGTTGGCAGTCATTCACCATCAGTGATTGCTAGTCATTCATAAAAACTGCAGAGCTGAGAGGTGGAGCCAATGCAGCAGCCACCCTCCAGGCTCTTGCAGAAGATGGGGTTGTGCAATCACCAGCGATTTGAGAAGCTGCTCAAATAGGGCCTGATGAATGTAATGAGGAAATGTGTGCTACATGCATCTCATTAAACGGAGGTACTTAGAATAAAGGGGAGTGGTTTGGCTCTCTTCTCCAGCCCCCCACGGTTTGTGCCTGTGGAGATCTGTGTTGGGTTAAGGGCATTAAATCACTGGGCAGGAGCGTGTCTTTCACCTTTAAGACAAGCAATTGCAGGAAATTGATGGGGCTTGATCCACTGATAAAAAGGGAATTTTGAGGTGAGAAGGGAATATATTCTTGGACTGGATATTGTTAAGGTGTAATGACAGCAAAAAGCTTTATTTCGAGAAGTCTGTCAGGAGTAGCAAATCATCCAGTATATTTTTGCTCTTAAAATTGCTGCATCTGATTTCCCCCTCATTACAAGGAATGCTGATCTGATAGATGATCTCAACAAGATTGTCACTCCAATCTTCAAAAAGGGTACGAAGGAGGACCCACGTAACTGTGGACCGGTCAGTCTCACCTCCATCCCAGGAAAGGTGGTGGAACAGTTTGTCCTGGATGCTGTCCCTAGACACATCAGGGACAAGAGGGTCATAAGGGACAGTCAGTGTGGCTTCACCAAGGGGGAGTCATGCTTGACCAACCTGACAGCCTTTTATGAGGGTATAGCCAGGTGGAGAGATGAGGGCAGAGCAGTGGATGTGCTCTGTCTTGACTTCAGTCAGGCATCTGACACAGTCTCACAGAGCATCCTCACAGCCAAACTGAGGCAGTGTGGACTGGATGATTGGGTAGTGGGGTGGATGGTGAACTGGCTGCAGCATAGAAGCCAGAGATGGGACAGAGTCTAGTTGGAGGCCTGTATCTAATGGAGTCCTCCAAGGATCAGTTGTCGGATCAGTCCTCTTCAATCTATTCATTAATGACTGGGATGAGGGATCAGGGGGCACTGTCAGCAAGTTTGCTGACGACACAA
>VZRI01013198.1:22717-36566 GCA_013397515.1 Upupa epops
AAAGGAGCACTGGAACAGGCTGCCCAGGGGGTTGTGGAGTCTCCTTCTCTGGAGATGTTCCAGACCCTCCTGGATCTGTTCCTGTGTGACTTGGTCTAGGTGATCCTGCTGTGACAGGGGCATTGGACTGTTTCGAGGTCCCTTCTGGTAACTAATAATTATATGAAGATGTTATTTCATCTTTGTTTATAAAGTGTGGAGGTTACAGCAGGTGGAAAGATTTCCATTCTTAATTTATAAACCTGAATGATTTGAAACTGGGTGTGAATAAACACTGTTGTATCATCTCTTATGGTTGGCCTATGCAGTTCACTGCTTCTCAGGAATCACAGGCTGGAAAAGCTCTCTGAGCTCATCCAGCCCGGCCCATGACCTAACATCACCACAATCAACTAGATCAGGGCACACATTTGGGCTGTTCTTAAACACCTCCAGGGATGGGGACTCCACCACTGCCCTGGACAGTCCATTCCAGTGTCTGATCACCCTTTCTGTGGGGAAGGGCTTCCTAACATTGAACCTGACCCTCCCTTGGCACAGCTTCAGGCTCTGCCCTCTCATCCTGTTGCTAGTTGCCTGGGTGAAGAGCCCAACCCTCACCTGACTACAGCCTCTTTTCAAGGAGTTGTGGAGAGGGAGAAGGTCCCCGCCGAGTCTCCTCTCCTCCTGGCTAAATAACCCCAGCTCCCTCAGCTGAATCTACAGATCTGTCACTGCACAATGATGTAGTCCTGGCTGGGAAATGGTATTTCAGGCTGGGTTTCTGACCTGGCTGCCATTGCATTTAAATTTAAGGAGTTCACTTGCAAATGGCAGGTTCTTTGTTGCTGAGTCAGGACTTAGGATGTTAAATTACACACCCCTGTCTCCATTAGGAGCAAGAGCTGTCCTTTGAGAAGTGGAATAACAGAATGTCAGGGGTTGGAAGGAACCTTGAAAGATCATCTCCTCCAAGAGATGCCAGAGCAGGATCCTCTAGATCAGGGTACACAGGAAGGTGTCCAGGTGGGTTTTGAATGTCTCCAGAGCGGGAGACTCTACACCCTCCTCTCTGGGCTTTTTCCAGCAGTTTCCTGTTCTTCTGGAACTGAGGGGCGCAGAACTGGACACAGTACTCCAGATACAGCCTCATGGGGCAGAGTAGAGGGGGAGGAGGAGAACCTCTCTCAGTCTACTAACCACCCTGTCTCTAATCCACCCTAGAATGCCATTGGCCTTCTTGGCCACAAGGGCCCGTTGCTGGCTCATGGTCATCCTGCTGTCCACCAGAACCCTCAGTTCTTTCTTCTGTGCTGCTCTCCAACAGGTCAGTCCCTGCCTGTACTGGTCCCTGGGGTTGTTCTTGCCCAGATGCAGGACTCTGCACTGGCCTTTGTTGAATTTAATTCAATTCCTCCCTGCCCAACTCTTGTTAGTATTAACAAGTGTAATCAAGAACAATAAACAAGAATATTGTCTGTGACCTCCTGAGAGATTAGTGCACAGGACATTGGTCTGGGATTGTTGTTGTGGGTCCTTGTCTGCATTCCTATGTGTCCCTCCTTGGGGCTCTATTCTGTTCCGAGTCCACCTTATCCTTTCCACCTGGGAACTATCAATGATGTGGGTCAAAGAGCCCGGCTGTATTTTAACCAAGAACTTTCAGCTGAAGTGTCAGACACAGAGGGAGGGTTTAACCAACCCACTGATGAATCTGCAGGCACTGAAACAGCTGACTCCATTTGGGGATGAAAGGCACCAAGACATTTTAATTCACTCCCCCCCACACACATCAGAGAAAAANGAGAAAAAACCCACCCAGACCCAGACCCAGACCCACAGAGTTTGATCACAGTGCTCCTACACTGAGCTGAGATAAAGTGTCCAGAGCATCCATTGCAGACAGCTCCTGCTTCACTCTGAAACTGCAGCAGTCGTCCGACTCCTGAAATCTTGGTCCCCACGGACATTTTAAGAGTCAGTCTCGCTCCTCATAAATCTCCAGAGGTCAGTAACTCTGACAGCCTCTCTGAGCAAACAAGGATAAATTAGTTGACCGTGACAGTCCTCCTGCCATAAATTTTCCTCAGAAGCAATAACGTTTTCTCTCAGCAGCAGCGATGCATCTCCCAACAGACACAGAAATGGAGAGGAAGACGGTGGAAGTTGCTCAGGTGGGGAGGGCAAGGGGGGAGGTGGGGGCCATAAGCATTTCTTTTCAGACTTTTCCAACCCAAACTATAGAAAACACACAAACCGACAGATTCTGCTCTGCTTTTAAGCCATGACAGAGTGTGACTTCCCTGCTGTGGGGTCTTTCTGTGGGTGGCTTTTTCTCCTGGAGCTGGACTAGCAGAGTCTCGTGTAGCAGTGTGTATCTCTTCCTGCAGCAGACTGATTTCTTTGTAGGGATTGGCAAGTGACCAGGGGCTCGATCCAGCATCGTTCTTGGGATTTGAAGCCTCTCTTAGCCACACGTGCGTGTGCAGTGTATGAGCTGAGTCTGTGACGTGGTTTATTGGTGACTAGAAAAGACATGTTCATAAATGATGGGGGGTGGTGAGTGCTTCAGCTCAGTTCCTTGCCTTTTGAAAATGAAGAGTTGCACAGAGTTTTTAAAATCATCCCTTTCCCTGTAAAGACACATTTCAGAACAGAAGGAAGAAGTCAAGTGGAACCAGTGTGCTTTCCACCTTAGGGGTATTTTATTTCTCAGACGTTTCAAGAAATATATTGTTTAATTTATCTGTTTATTCTGATGGATGATTTTTGGAGATTGGTTTGAAGTCCTTGCCTATTCCTGAAGAGCAGCTGAGCCGGTATTAGAGATGAGTGGGGTGATTTGTTTGGTTACACTAGTTATGTAGCTGTCTGTCCACAGCTTTAAACGTCTGCTCTGGAGATATCTCAAACCTGCCTGGTCATTTTCATGCGGGATCTGCTCTAAGTGATCCTGCTCTGGCAGCAGAGTTGGATGGGATGATCTTCAGAGGTCCCTTGCAACCCCAGCAGTCTGGGATTCTGTGAAATAAATCATTGCAGAGCCCTGGTGGTGTTGGGGGCTTTCCTGGGGGTGCAGGGAAGGAGGCTGGAAAACTATCTGTTGTCAGGTCAGCAAGGGTGAGAGAGGAGCTGGGTCAGCTGGGAAAACCACCCAGTGGGGATGGAGCAGCTGGATCCACCCCGTGGGAGAGGGGCAGCGGCTTTCCCTGGGTGTTAAAATATCCTGCAAACTTTATGGTGCTGAGGCTCAGCTAGAAACTGGTGCTCAGCTAGAAACATGAAGCCCTTTGGATGTGAAAACCTTCCTATCTGAAAATGTCCCAAGGCACCTGCTGCAGGGAAATAATGATTTTTTCTGCAGGAACTCAGGGAATTGAGGTGGCTAGCAGGGGGGGTTGACTAGAAGATCTTTGGAGGTCCCTTCCAACCGCTGACATTCTGTGATCCTATGGGGGACACGATGCCCTGAAAGCAGGCTCAGATGCGTGCACACTAGTCCTTAGTTGAGTGTGCATGGGAAGCATGAGTGTTCAAAGATACCTTATGAGCTTTTCTAGCTCTCATTTTTCCTGCTACAGTCAGAAACCAGAGAAGCAGCAGATTCACCACCAAGCCTTCTGCTGACCTGCTATGACGAGATCATGTATTGCGCTACACCGGGTTACTTTTAGTTTCTCCCTGCAGTCAGTGCTGCAGAGTTTAGTGGTCTGAAACAGGTACCATTTGACCCATTTTATTAAGGGTTTCTTTCTTTTAAATAAAATAGAAAACAGACAGAAGTCAGCCCATCAGAGAAATTGCTGGAGTCAGAACAGCAGTTTCTATTTTTACCTTGGCAGCTTCCCCCATGTAACGGGCTCCGGCTTCCAGTGCCATTTCAGATACAGCTAATATCCTTGCAGCTTGGTTGGGAGCTGCCACAAGTGGATTTGCACACTTCACTGGCGAGGGAGAAGTCACAATGTAGTGATTGTTATAAACCAGTGATTTATATTGATTTAGAGCAGTTTGATCAGTAAATGTGACCTTTAACAAGATTTGATGGCGAGGTATAGTAGATTATTCACTGCGTGAAGGAGGGGGTCAGATGAAGTTGTCCTGAGATCCTCCCGTTTAAAAGGATTCTATGTACACTCTTAGTCTTTAATATATCCTAAACAAAGCTGCCAAGTGTTTGCATGCTCTTAGTTACCTACCCGGGATCTGTTGCAGCAAGGACATCTCAGCCACTGAAAGGGGCTTCAAGAATGCTGTGGAGGAACTGTTTATGAAGGGCTGGAGTGATAGGATGATGGGCAGTGGTTTTACAGTAGAGAAGGGCAGATTGAAACAGACTGTCAGGAAGAAGTTCTTTAGCAGGAGAGGGATTGAACACTGGAACAGGTTGCCTGGGGAGGGAGTTGAAGCCCTATCCCTGGAGATCTTCAAGACTCTGGGCAACCTGATCTAGTTGAGGCTGTCCCTGCTCGCTGCAGGGGCGTTGGACTTGATGACCTTTGGAGGTCCTTTCCAACCCAGACCATTCTAGGATTCTATGAGTCTCAATATTCTGAGTAGGTAAACACAATTGTAGAATCACAGAATCATAGAATCATGTTGGGTTGGAAGGGAGGTCATCTAGCCCAATACTCCCCTACACCAAGCAGGGCCATCATTCATCAGACCAGGTTTCTCAGAGCCCCATCCAGCCTGACCTTGAATGACTCCAGGGATGGAGCCTCCACCACCTCTCTAGGCAGCCTGTTCCAGGGCTCCCCCACCCTCAGATTCAAGAAGATTTCCTCATGTGTGGCCTAAATCTACCCTTTTCTAGCTTAAAGCTTGAAATGTTTAATCGCAGAGTTAAAAACACACACAACTTTAGGATATGGTTTGAGCTTAGACCTCAGTAGCATTTAATCCAGAAAACTAATTAGTAATTCTGGTTTATTTATAGACATGTTAATTGGACTCAGTCACAAAACACAAGCGATCTGTCATCTGCGATGACTATAAAGTATTGGCAGAGCAAATAATAATTTGAACAATTATGTCTATTTTTACCCCATTAATTTTGTAACTTGTTCTGCCTTTTATGATCATCTTGAGTAAACAGTAGGTGTGTGTCCTGGGTTCCAATGAAGGTCTAGATCAGTTCTGGCTTGGTGCCTGCAATTCAAGCACACCAACCTGCTCTCGCTGAGAATTCAGCAGACAATGAAGCCGCTTTGCTAAAAAGAAAAGAATTTATTGAACCCATCACCAATAAGAAAAGGAAAAATCCCCAAGGAAGTAAAAGAACCAAAAAAAGTAGAACTGAAACTCTAACGATGTCTTTACACACACTGAGAGAAATGGGAGACAGCTAAACATATTGGATTTTGGCTTCAGATGAGAGCCCTGGGAAAAGAGAGTGTGCACTAACACTCTAACCAGAGGGACAGTTCATCCATCCCCTCCATCCACATTGTGATGCTTGTGGAAAGGTTCCTTTTCTGGTCCCTTTGCAGATGCCAGCTTCCCCTGTACGTCTCAGGCTTGCTTCTAACTCCTCTCATCTTGGGAGTTCTTCACTATGTCACCATGGCCAACAGATTCTATCGAAGGTCTTTGAGTCCGGCATCATCTCAGATGTAGGAATAGATAGAATCCCAGTATCTTTCTGTTTGCCACAGGTTTAAGAGATCAGTGCTTTAGGATCTCTGTCTCTTGGTGGCAGAGCTGAGGTACAGTGTCTGTGTCAGCTCCATGGCCCTGGTCATGAGGTGACATGCCTGTGGTGGAGGACAGAAGCAACATGGCACTGGTCACATGAGGCCATACCTGTTGTGGTAAACAGGCCTCTCTCTCGTTTGTTTTCTTCTCCCAAGTGGTTACAGTTCTGAGGGAGGGAAAGGGTTAAGAGCTCACCACCTTCTCACACCTTCAAAGATGAGCAGGCTGTGGCAAGCAGGCAGGCAGATCTGTGCTGGGGCTGACAGCTACAGTCCAGAGGCTTTGCTCTCTCTGTGTTCCATCCTCAGAGAAAGGGAAGCTGTGGCTGGCTTCCCCTCCCTGCAGCAGCTGGGCCAGAGTTGCCCCCCCACCCCCAGGAACTGCAGTGGCTGACTTTACAGCCAGACCCTAACCCCTGCTAAAGGGGCTGTGGTTTCACTGTGCCCGGCCGGGGCTGGTGGCAGGGCCACAGTGGCTACATCTTCCCCTGGAGGCAGGGGTGGGAGCTGGGCGCTGGCAGAGCCCTCTGTCTGCCAAGAGAAAGGAGAAGGAGCAGGAATCTGGAAGTTCACTCCCTTTTATAGGCTCTGTCGACCAGTCGCTCTGGGGTCAAGACTTTGACCCAGGGGTCTGATGGGAAAACTATCTCCAGCCTCAAAATAAAATACCCTTTGGCATAAACGCACAAAAATGAAACACCTGAAAATGTAGGCAATTTTCAAACTACAACAGTGGGTGAGAAATTAACTTCCTACAGTGCAGTCTTTTTTTCATGAAGGTACTAGGAAGCCGATGTTTGATGGAGGCAGAGTGTGTCTGTCATAGGTAACCGTGTGCTGCTGCGTGCAAGATGTTAATATTACTACATGATTATTTTTATAGTGATATTATACAGTGAGATACACATACAATTAGATGTAAAATATAATTTCCAAGTGGCAGTGCAAAGAGTCTGAACTCATTTGTTAATCTAAAAAAATCTTCGGAAAAGTCAGACAGGAAAGATCAGAGAATCACAGAATCATTAAGGTTGGAAAGGACCTCTTAAGATCATCAAGTCCAACTAGGCTGTCACTTTGAATCAAGCTATAAAACACAGTAAAACTGAAAACAACTCCATATAAAAAATGCAGTGAAACCAATTATGCCCATTAATGGGTAAATGATGTTTTGAAAACAAGATCTGAGTCTATGTTCTAAATTGTAAGTAAGCCTAACCTTCCTATAGGAAAGGGAAATGCTTTGTGATGAAGTGACCATTTAATCAATTCCCTAAGCTTTTCAGTCTAATGTGCTTTCAGCTGCTTTTTGTTGTGTTCCACATACTGTTTGCTACGAGCTTAGGGCTGCTGCTGAAGCAAGAGAGTGCATCTGGAAAGAAGTAAGGTTAAGGTGCTGGCAGGAGAAGGCTTGCAGGAATTTTGCCTCTAACAAGTCTTTGCAACACACCCTCCTGTGTTTCTGTGTTATTATTTAGAAATCTCTGAAAATCAAAGGGACCGCCAAGTGCTGTGCAGGCAGTGTTCAGGTGTGGCCCAAGTGTCAGCAGTGAAGAGGGAAACCAGCTGTCTCCAGGAAAGCAGTAAAGAGCACATGCCTCCTGGCCAGCCCATCTCCAGAGTTACACAGCTAGCAGGTCAGCCTGGACACCTCTCCCAGGCAACCAGCACCAGGACAAGAAGAAAGAGCCTGAAGCTGTGCCAGGGAAGGGTTAAGTTGGATGTTAGGAAGCCCTTCCTCACAGAAAGGGTGATCAGACACTGGAATGGACTGCCCAGGGCAGTGGTGGAGTCCCCATCCCTGGAGGTGTTGAAGGACATGGTGGCTGTGGCCCGTAGTGCCCTGATCTAGCTGATTGTGGTGATGTTAGGTCATGAGCTGGGCTGGATGAGCTCAGAGGGCTTTTCCAGCCTCAGTGATTCCGTGATTCATGACATGTAATGATCATGGGGTGTTTGTCCTTGGAGATCATCAAGACCTGATTGGACATGGGCCCAGGCAACCTGTTGTAGCTGACTGCTTGAGTAGGACAGAGTTGTACTAGGGGCCTTGCTTGATCCTTGTGAAGCTCAGTGATGCCATGGTTCTATAAAACTAAATTCAGCAGAAAAATGCAGTCCAAATCAGGACATGTCTGTGTGTGTTAGCTGTCATAGGTCTCTGTTCTGTTAAATTAGATTTTATGAGATTTTATTAAATGAGACAACCATGAAATTGTCAAAATGATTCCCTGGATTTTGATTCAGTTGAGTATTGATATCATGAAGATAAAACTATTTAAGATGTTATAGTTCTGTGAGGATGTTCTGAGACCCTCATAACGGTAAAGCTGCAGTATCTTGTGTAATGAATGCCCTGTTTTGGGGGGACTTCCATCAGTAGCTCTTACAACCACAATATAAAAGCATTAGACTTTGAATTCTCCTCATGCTGAATCATTTTTGTGCAACAGCTTCACCCTCAGACTGAGATTTGTAAACAACTTCATGGTCAACATGGCCAAAAATGACAGACCCCCCTCCCATTAGCAGCAAGTGTTGACAGCAAGTAGTGCTGTTGGCACGAGAAGTGTTTGGCTCTGTGTTGGGGCTGCTCGCCAGTCTGAACTGTTAGCAGTACTTGTGCTCAGAACAGCCACTCCATTGGCCTTTCTTAGGGTCTGTGTTAAGGGAAGTCCTGTTGCTGTAATTCCTGGCCTTCTACCAGACCTCCTGACTGGCAGAACTTGTAACAGCATAAAAAAGAGGTGTTGGCTTCCAATGTTAGTTTCTTTTTCAAGAGAAATGCTTTAATAATGCAAATTGGTTTCGCTTTCAGTTATTACTGTCATAGCTTTCATTATTTTAGAGGGACCATAGCTGCCCTTAGGAGCCTTCACCTTTTTGAAATTACAGAGAATGAAGCACTTGCTGCTTCAGAAATCTGTTTCATAGAATTACAGAGCCATTCAGGTTGGAAAAGACTCTTGGGATCATTGAATCCAACCATCAACCCTACTCTACCAAGTTCACCCCCAAACCAGGTTCCCCCAAGACCACATCCAAATGACCTTTAAACACCCCCAGGGATGGTGACTCAACCCCCCTCCCTGTTCCAGTGTCTGAATGCTCATACTGTGAAAAAATAGNCATTCAGGTTGGAAAAGACTCTTGGGATCATTGAATCCAACCATCAACCCTACTCTACCAAGTTCACCCCCAAACCAGGTTCCCCCAAGACCACATCCAAATGACCTTTAAACACCCCCAGGGATGGTGACTCAACCCCCCTCCCTGTTCCAGTGTCTGAATGCTCATACTGTGAAAAAATAGTCCAGCCTTCCTGGGGCAATGGGCACAAACTGGAATTCAGCAGGTCCCACCAAACCATAAAAAAAAAATCTTTATGGTGACAGAGCATTGGAAGAGGCTGCCCAGAGCAGTTGCGGAGTCTCCTTCTCTGGAGACATTAAAAACCTACCTTAATGTGTTCCTGGATGATCTTCTCGAGGTGATACTGCTGCAGCACAGAGATTGGAATAGGTGATCTTCAATGGTCCCTTCCAACCCTTTGCATTGTGTGATTTCTTCAGTCACAAGGTGTTCCTACCAACCCAAATGATTTGTATCATCCTGGTCTTCCCTCTGCTCCCACTCCATGATGGGAAAAGGCTGTTCAGTAAAGCTTACGGGAGATGTAGCAGGGGAGAGCTGTGGGGTCACAGAATCACAGAGTTATTGAGGCTGGAAAAGCCTTCTGAGCTCATCCAGCCCAGCCCATGACCTGACATCATCACATCAGCCACGCCAGGGCACTAAGGGCCACAGCCAGTCTGTCCTTCAACACCTCCAGGCAGGGGGACTCCACAGCTGCCCTGGGCAGTCCATTCCAGTGTCTGATTATCCTTTCCATGAGGAAGGGCTTCCTAACATCCAATCTAACCCTCCCCTGGTGCAGCTTCAGGCCCTGCCTTTTCATTCTGTCGCAAGTTGCCTGGGAGAAGAGCCTGATCCCCTTTTGACTACAGCCTTCCTTCAGGGCCTTCCTTCAGGGAGTTGTAGAAAGGGAGAAGGTCCTCCTGAGTTACCTCTTCTCCAGGCTAAACAGCCCCAGTTCCCTGGATGTTTATTTGCATAACACCAGTGAGTTTTCTTTCAGTAGGGATGTCATTAACATCTTTCTATGTTCCCAGGCTTTTGTTGCTGACCTGATGGGGATTTTCATTACCAGGAGACCAGTTAAATCCTTAGGGAGAGTTTAGTCTCTTAGAACAACTGTTGCAATGTAGTGTGATCTAGTGGCACTGCTGGCATCCTCTTGTGTTTTCTTGTCACTAGTTTATCCCATCATGTGTTTTCTACTCACCAGTACGACAGATATGCTGTGTGAGCTCTGGGAGGCTACTGAACTGTTCAGTGCAGAGTTGAGAAAAGTGAAAAATGAGTGGATCACTTAACTTTTAGACAGCATTATTTGCTGAAATTATTTAGATGCCTTCAGAGAGAAGAATCCCAAGAAAAGCAGATAAGCATCGGTCAGTAAGAAAGCCAGCAGCATCCAGGCTTGCATGAGAAATAGTGTGGCTGGCAGGACTAGGGAAGTGATTGTCCCTCTGTACTTGTCAGGGTTGAGGCTGCCTCTTGAATACTGGATGCAGTTTTGAGTCACTCACTACAAGAAGGGTGTTGAGGTGCTGGAGCTTGTCCAGAGAAGGACAGTGAAGATGGAGAAGGACCTGGAGCACAAGTCCTGTGAGGAGAAGTTGAAGGAGGTAGGGTTGTTTAGCTTGGAGAAAAGGAGGCTGAGAGGAGACTCTATTGTTGCCTACAACTGGAGGTCGGGCTCTTGTCCTATGTAACAACCAACAGGACAAAACAAAACCTTCTCCAGGAGGGGTTTAAGTTGGATGTCAGGAACAAATTCTTCACTGAAAGGATCATTCCCCTACTCCCCAGGGAAGTAGAGTCCTTATCCCTGGAGGTGTTTAAAGGATGGGTAGATGGTGTGGACTTGGTCATGTTGCATTTGTTAATGGTTGTACTGGATGATCTTAAATACTCTCTTTTTCAACCTAAATGATTCTGTGACTCTTAAAGTTAGACTTCTAAAGACCAGCGACTGTGGGACATGTTCTTATATCTCCTTGCTTCTTGAGCCTTAAGCTAGATGACTGAAGGTTGGAGCAGCAGTTGCAAGCAATTTAGTTGATGACTTGAAAGCCAAGCTAGCAGGTGAGTTCAGTGGGGTGTCCTTTTTACTACAAGAGTTCCTTGGTTGGTCAGACAACAGTGCGTCTCATTTCTGCAGAAGTTTGACTGAGCAGTAGTATGATTTCAGTCTCTAGCCCATGAATAAGCCTGCACCTGTAAGTGGATGGGGGGTGGAAGTGCATGGGCGATGCTGGGCTTCCTGAGGGATCTGGTTTGCAAGCTAGGAAGGAGCTGCAGGACACCATGGTGTTGGTAGCTTGACTGTGCCTATGGGGTTGACTATTCAGTCTTGAAAAGATTATCACTTCTCTAATGCTTGGGAAATAAGTATCCAAAAGATACTGGGTTTTTAAATCTATCATCCCACGTAAGTAATTCTATGTAGAATTAATAATGTATCCACATTAATTTTGAAAGCAAGACATGTATGCTGAGAATTAGAAAAACCTTACAGTAGATTGGTTAAAATAAGATGGTCCTAAAGGGAAATGTTTGTTTCTTTTCAGCAAAGAAAGGAGCTGATAGTTAATAATTGTTATCAGCCATTAATAATTGTGTTTGGCTAATAGTTATTAATTGCTAATGTTAACAGGATGGAAGAGGAGGTACTAGTTTACACAATAGAAGTTGTTTGCCAGGAACAGTGTTAGGTGAGGATGCCCAGATACTTTGGGTAGAGAATGAGGTACCTTGGTTTCTAAGTTTTGTTGTTATTAGTGATCTTGCAGCTTTCCAATACAGCATGTGTTGTGTTACAAGGCAAAACTCTAGGCATTTCTGCTCCTGTATTTTTGCCCCCTGAATGCTCTCAGTAAATCTGATTCTGTTTACACATGCAGTGAAATTAAGAAGTGATGGGTCTGCACAAGTGACACCAGTGCTGTGATGAAGGGCTCTCAGAATGAGTATGCATGAGTACAAGTGTCTGGAGATTTAAAAGATTCCAAGGGTTGAATTAAGGACTGGGAAAGATGGTTTGATGTTTTCCACATTTCTTTTGCAAACATTAATCAATTGTGGATTAATGTAAAGCTGTTTCATTAGCGGACAGTAGTGGATGTCTCTGTGATGGTTTGGGAAAGAGCCGATGCAAGGCAGTCGTGGGCCAGTGGGGTGACCTACCAGCAGCACAACTGGGCCAGCTTAGCCCAGGGCTGAACCATGGAGCCTGCACCTCCTTGAGTCAACTTGGTCAGTTGAATCATAGAATCCTAAAATGGGCCAGGTTGGAAGAGACCTCTAATTGTCATCCAGTCCAATCCCCCTGCAGTGAGGAGGGACATCCAAAACTAGATGAGGTTGCCCAGAGCCTTGTTCAGCCTCATCTTGAAGATCTTCAGGGATGGGGCCTCAACTCGCTCCCTGGGCAACCTGTTCCAGTGTTCAACTCCCTCCTGCTAAAGAACTTCTTCCTAAACAGCCCATTTCAATCTAATTATAATTCCTGAGATGAACTAATTAAACAACACTCTAGATAGCCTGATTGATTCTGCAGCCACAAAATTCAGGGGAAGTTGGATCCCTGCAAACTCCGACACAAACCTTATGAATTCTTGGGGGAGAATGGCTGTGAGAAGAAGAGGTTGGTAGTTATGGATCTTGTCCGTGAAGCCCCATTATCAGGAAACAAGGTTCCCAGGTAATTTGTCTGCATGAGGAGATGTTCGGTGTGGTACTCTGTGTGGAAATAGACAGCTGTAGGTAGTTCTGGGGGAAGATGGCTTTGAACGGCAGTTGTTGTTGTTTCTGAAATTCTTCCATGTAAAGAGACGTTCCATTTGAATTACAATTCCTAATTCCAACTCTGCTCTAACAATCAGTGTGATTTTAATGGTTTTTAATCTACGCTTGGCCATCGCGGGCTTATTTGTTTTCACCAGAGATGTGGTATTGATTGAATTCTTAAATGGTGTCCCTGCTGGTAGAATTGCTTCCTACCAGCGAGCATCTGCCTGCTGGCTTGGGGGGCTCTGGGTTCCCAGCCTCGCTCTCTCACTCACATAGATAGGATGGCTCAGCACAACCTTCTTTTTTTATCTCTCAGTCTTTATTTGTAATCCTCCACCTCCGTAAATCCTTCTGTCTTTTCTTCCATAGTGAAGTTAAGAGAGGAGGGTGTGTGGGATGAGGAGTAGAAAAGAGGGAGCTGAGAGTGAGAGGGAGACAAAAGGGAGAATATGAGAGGTGAGGAGGAGGTAGTAATGAAGGTGGAAAATAGAACAAAGAAGGAGGGGGAGCTGGTGAGTGGAAGGAGAGATTAAATAAGGAGGGCAGGAGAGGGGGAGAGACTCTGCTCTTAGACTTTCAGCTGGAGATAACAGCAGTCATTTTTTGTCCTGGAATATCTAAGTATATTATATATAGGAATGTAATATGTTATATCTAGAAATAATAAAAGCAGCATGTTGGTCCTGAACCTGTTCTGGCAGGCAGTTTATTTTCCAAGCCCAGAAATGAATAATCTTTTAATTTAATTTATTTATTTGTTTATTTATTCTCTCTTTTCTATTGTCTTCATAAACCTATAGATTTATCAATAACCTGTAGTTATTAAATAGGTCAAGAAAATCCATCCACTGGTCAGTGTGGGAAAGGGACTTTCACCTTTACTAATGGTAATGTGGGCAACTATCGGATATTACGACCTAGCTTTGGCAAGATTAATCTGAAAGAGTATTTACATTGCAGTTATCTAACTGTATATATATTTGATGACTTGGATGAGGGGATCGAGCCTACCCTTACTAAATTCATGGATGACACCAAGCTGGGGGGGAGTGTTGATCTGCTGGAGGGGAGGAAGGTGCTGCAGAGAGGCCTGGGCAGGCTGGGTCAATGGGCAGAGGTCAACGGGATGAGGTTGAACAGGGCCAAGTGCAGGGTCCTACATCTTAGCCAAAATAACCCTCAGCAGAGCTACAGACTGAGGGATGAGTGGCTGGAGGGCAGCCTGGCAGAGAGGGATCTGGCAGTACTGGGTGACA
>VZRI01013198.1:36814-68787 GCA_013397515.1 Upupa epops
CCTTCCTCACAGAAAGGGTGCTCAGACACTGGAATGGACTGCCCAGGGCGGTGGTGGAGTCCCCATCCCTGGAGGTGTTTAAGGACGGAGTGGTTGTGGCCCTTAGTGCCCTGGTCTGGCCAGTAGGGTGATGTTAGGTCATGGTCTGGGCTGGATGAGCTCAGAGGGCTTTTCCAATCTCAATAATTCAGTGATTCTCTGATCTAGCTATATATATAACACAATACAAATATATTTATTGATTTAATTTGCTTATAGTCAGGATTTCTTGGAATATGTGCACTAAAGTGTTACCCCTAATCCCCTCTTACGGTGCTGAGGAATAACAAATGAAACTGGAAAGTGTGCCTTGGTGCTTCTCTTTTCTGTATTTGCAGTGATGTCTGGCGAGAGAAATTCGGTGTTGAGGTAATACTAGAAAATCATATTCACATTAGAATTCCCTTAACTGTACTTTGGGGATTTAAATGTACTTTTGAATGTAAAACATTTAAAAATGTTTTAATGAGCTGCCGTATTAAGTGCATTAATCTGTCAAAGAGAAGTGCATGGGAGTACATTTCACATCCTACGGTAGAATTGAGGGAACATGCTAGAGGTGACAAGCTGAGCTTTCACGGTAGAATCAGAGCTGTTCGGGTTGGAGAAAAGCATTAAGATCATTGAGTCCAAGCATTAACCCAACTGCCCCAAGGCCACCACTAAACACTATCCCTACACATTATACCTGCGTGACTTTTAACTGTGTCCAGGCGTGATGGTGCAGTTCATGTTTCATGTGATGTTTGACTTGCAGTTGCAAGCCAAATGCTTGTGGCTCTGCTAACACAGAAGGACTTTGGAGCTTCTGGTTTTGGGTTTCTGACTCCTACTTCATTCTTCCATGATTCTATTTGCTGTAGTAGAGTTGACAAGACGAAGGCAGCCACGATGCCTCACTGCTGCTGAAGAGCACGCACAAGGAGAAATAGGAGAGCTATTCACAGCGTTGGCAGCAATGACACCACGAGCAATAAACAAGAGTATTACACTTCAGTCGAGAATTCAAAAGGCTTTACATGAGCTTAATTAAGAAACTTTTCTGACAGCAGGGACATACTAATTGTCTGTTGCATCCTGGAAGAAGGAAATCAAAGGAGCTCGTCTGAAATTTGGGATGTGCAAGCAATCAACTTCCTACCTGCCAACAAGTGAAAGCTAAAAATAGGATGTACCCTGAACAAGGGACTTCAGAGTGTTTCTGAGGAACTTTGCTTGCTGAAGACTGGGACTTCACTAAGGGATAGTAGGAGGGAAAAAAAAGGATGCAACACTTAGAAGAATTTTGCTGCTACTAGTATAATTCTTTTGGTGGAAGTAAGATGTAGCTGAGTTCTTTAAATTCCACTATAATTCACATTTCCCAGAGTTTTTGACAGGAGGGATGGAGAATAGTTACATTAGAGTAGTAAGGAAAGACCCTTGACTTTGGTTTTATTCATGACAGGATTCTATTCTTGCCTTGTCCAGCCTCACCTTGATGATCTCCAGGGATGGGGCTTCAGCTCCCTCCCTGGGCAACCTGTTCCAGCGTTCAGCCCCCCTCCTGATAAAGATCTTCTTCCTAACAGCCCATTTCAATCTGCCCTTCTCTATGGTGAAATCATTGCCCCTAGTCCTATCTCTCCAGGCCTTCATCAACAGTCCCTTCACAGCCTTCTTGTAGCCCCTTTCTGGGACTGAAAGGTCACTATCAGGTCCCTCCAGGACTTCAGGTAAGGAGTCAGCATCGCAGAGCAGAGGGGAAGAATCCTCTNCCCTCAGCCTGTCCTTGTAATAGAGGGGGTCTAGCCTCCTGATAATTTTAGTGGCCTCCTTTGGACCTGCTCCATCAGGTCCCTGTCCTTGCTGTCCTGAGGGCTCCAGAGCTGGATGCAGGACTTCAGGTAAGGAGTCAGCATCGCAGAGCAGAGGGGAAGAATCCTCTCTCTCAATCTGCTGGCCATGCTGCTTCTGATGCAGCCCAGGATGGGATTGGCCTTCTCAGAACAGCAAAGAAATGAGAAAGTAATTCCAATCCACTGGCTATAGCATGCTGTTCAGGCAGTGTGTTCTAGGCAGAAGAGAAGCCGAAGGAAGCTACTATTGGTCCGTTTTCAGGTGGACGTACTAGCACTGTCAGTATGCAGTAACAGGTCCAGGACGCGAGAGCTAAGTATTTCTGTTTGCATACAGAAGAAAACCTGTCAGCCTTTGACTGAGAGGTGTCTTTTTTTCACTTTATTAGATTTGTATCTAATGAGATTATCTATGAGATTAGAAAAGTCTTGGTAAATTTAGGAGACTCCTAATGTNGACGTACTAGCACTGTCAGTATGCAGTAACAGGTCCAGGACGCGAGAGCTAAGTATTTCTGTTTGCATACAGAAGAAAACCTGTCAGCCTTTGACTGAGAGATGTCTTTTTTTTCACTTTATTAGATTTGGAGATTAGGAAAATCTTGTAAATTTAGGAGACTCCTAATGTAGAGGGAGCGTTCAAAAGGAACACTTGGATGGTCAGAGAGGCTGTTGGGTCATCAAGCCTGATGTTAATCCTTGGCATTTTCCTTCAGCATGTGGAGGATGAGTAAAGTAAGGACACAATTCTCAAAGCACTGTGATTGTTGACAACTGTGATTGTGGAAGGGTGGGTCAAGAGCTACAGTGATGTGTTAGATGCTGGACAGGCTGCTTTGCAATGGCTTTAGAGATCTCAATCTGATTTAGCTTTTCACACAGGACATCAAGAGGTGGCTTGATTAGAAAGTGTAAAAACTTCCATAGACACACAGGTCCACTGCTAAAAGGTTTTTAATCCAGTGGTGAAAGGCAGCATAAGCACCAAGGGATGGGAGGTGAAGCGTCCATCCTTGGATGCAGGACGTTCATTTTCAATGGGGAAGGCGATTCACTTAGGAGGTGCTGATCTACTCTGAGTTCTCCAAACAGGACTCTGTCTTACCTTACAGTTAATGTATTCTGCAGCTACAGATCCCATCCACACAATGTTAGATGCTTCCTGAACTCCAGGCTGTAGATAAATCTTTTCCCTGTCTTTTTTTGTTGCCTTTATTTCACCCTCAGGTTCCGTATTCCAGAAGGGGCCATTTCTGAACCTGTTTCCTGGAGGTGGAGGTTTTGGTATTGCCGTATCTCAAGGATATGAATGGGCTCGTATTGTGCATCTTCCTAAGCTAGGAGCACGTTTCCTAAAGGAAATAACTCACGTGTTTTATGGTGCAGTAAAACCAGCTTACCTAGACTTACTGCTGTGTTATATTGCATTGTGTGTGCTGGTAGTATTTCCAGTGTAATGGTTGCAACCAGTCTACTCTTTCTCACTCAACAATCACACAAACCACCAGTCATCGTTCCTTGGTGGTCAGCCAGGCACTTCTGCAAGCTGTGTAAAACCATGCTTCCGTGCTCCTCCAGGCTAAACCAGTAATCCCTCCAGTCTCCAAGCAATGTAATGGTTTGTCTGAAGAACCTCGATGATGGCCTGACCTAACAGAATGACATGAAATAGGATTTGGGTTCAAATTCCTTATCTAAGGACACTGTCATTTGAGTTCCAAGACTCTTGTTTCCTCCCAGTCATCCTCACATATGTTCTGATCTTCTGATAAGCTGTGACATGACTGACAGCAGCCATGGCAGTGAGCACAGGCAGAAAATCCAGGACAAAAAAGATATAAACCTCTTACGTCTCAGTCTTATTGAAGAAGAAATAGAAAAGATCTTGTCTGTCCTTCCGTGTAACCAATCCTGAGTCAAATTCCTCTAAGCTATGCGAGACAGCATTTCACCTGGGTGCAGTCCTAGCAGGATGTCTTCTCTCTCCTGCTTTTTTTAACACTCACAGACTATTGGACATCACAGGATATTATTTTGATAACCTTGCTGATTTATTGAGAGGAAGAAATGTGACAGTTGCTGCCACCCAGAGATGCCCCCCAGAGATCCTCCTTGTGTCTTTCATGTAGGAAAAGTACTACCTTTCCTCAAGCAAGCCAAACCCAGGCTGTGCCGTGATGGAAAGTGATGGATCTGTCTGGCAAATGGCTCCTTATTTCCTACTTTTGGGGAGTCTGGCAGATACACGGCCCCATGTGTGACATCAGTGTTTTGGGCCCAGCTCATCCCTTTGCTGTTCTGGCTGTAGCCCAAAGCATGGTGCAAGGCACAGATGGCTTGGTAGGTGATTTTCTTTGAAACGTAGAAAAAAGCACAGTGTTTGTACTGTTGGCCAGGTCCAGGAATTTTCTTGAAGCCTCTAGATTTTCTCTACTTCTTGTGGTAGCTGTTTGGATTGTAGCTGGTGGAAGGACATTTTGAGTTCTTCTGTTTCAATGGGGAGAGCTGGTAAGAAAGTGTCTTCATATGTTTTGAAGGATCTCAGTCTAGGTACCCAGAGAGCTTCACTCCTCATCGTTCTGTTCAGCTTGTAGAGAATATCGTACAACATGCTGGGTGAAAATACAACTTCAGCTCTCTTGACACGTCAAGTACATGGAAGAAATGATTTTAAAACAACATAGCACAGACAGGACTACAAAATAATGCCCTCATCCTATGGCTGTTCCATGTGGTCATGAAAAATAAGTGATTTTGATGGAAGGACAAGTCAGTGATCATCAAAAACATGAGGACTCTGCTTAGATGAACAGAGATTCCTGCTGGCTCAAGCAATAAGAAATACTAATGTAAAGGAATTCTCTTCTTCCTTTACATCTAGGTCTACCTGGAAATCCATTTAGCTTAAGAAAATGCAGAACTATGGCAGTAATGAAATCCTTGCAGCTTTTGGCTCTCAGAATAAAATACCTTTTTCTGCTAGAGACTAAGCAAGAGATTAATGCTGCAGTTAGATCTAAGTGTTCTGAAGCAAACACTGTCTCCGCCACTTGAAAAAGTGTTAGTGCTTTATTTCTGTGGACACAGCTACACTGGAGTGTCAGATCTGCATCCATAACCTCCTGTGCCGCTGGACGAGATTTTCTGCAGGGCTGACCTTATTGCATGTGATGCCGTGGGACTCGCAGGGCAGTCAAAAATGATCAGTGAGCCTGAGCGCATGTTGCTAATGGGTTGTTTTGAGAACCACTGTAGAAGAGTAGAAAAGTATTACCCAAGGAAAATCTCTGGAGAAACGTCTCTCTGCCAAGTTTATGGGTATTTCAGGATTGCAGGCATGATTGTAAAGCAGGTCAGTAGCCTTTGTGCAGTGTCCCAAAGGATGCTCACTGTTGTTGTCTAAGATATTATCGGTTTAAAACAAGCCCTGGGGGTTGTCTGTCAGGACTTAAATAGGAAATGGGTTGGCAGAAGCTTTTCTTCTCTTAAAGTCATACCTGTGACTAGCGTAACTCCTCAGCAGAGTACCCCAGTTGGTCTGCAAGGTGTGAGTAAGGAGCACATGGTTACTGAAGCACCATCCCCTTTCGGTGTTCTGCCGTATTGCCCTTATGACAGTTTCCCCATACACGTTATAACGGGTACGTCTGTAGCGTGATATATTAACACAACCCAACTATGTGGACTTCATTTCTGTATGGGAATGTCCTTTCAAAGGAGTTTGAAAAGGAGCAACACCTGGGCAGGAAGAAAAGGAGGAGAAACCCTGAAATCGGATGTCATGGTTTTCTCTAGGTCTTGCTGTGGAGGTTTGGTATCAACTCTTTTTCCTTTGATCTATTTTTGAGCTTGTACATTCTACTCAACAGCTTCATCAGATAAGAGAGTTTTGTAGGAAAAACTCCTTGTTAACAGTGATTTAGTTCTTAGTGTTGGTAAGCATCGAGGAGAGAGGATGCTCACCACAAGCGACGCTCCATTTTTCTACTGAGAATAATTTCAAGCTTGAGATGCTTTCCTCAAAGCAGTTGTGCACAGTGATAGTTTGGGCCAAAACCAGGTAATAAAAAAACCTAGCGTGCTCTGGGTTTTTGTTCACAAATAGTATCCTTGAGAGCCGTCAACTTCAGTAGAGGGTACATTAGAAGAAGGAATTAAACTAAATCTCATATAAAAAGCCTCAAAATGTTTTCTTTTACTGTGTGCTATGCTTAAGCATAAAATGAGCCCAGTGAATATTCTCCTTTTCAAATCCTTTACAATGCCATATGCTTTTCATTTGTGTTTGCTCTGGCATCCCGAAGAACAGAGAGAGTTAAATAACGCTGGAGACCAGCTTAATCATTCTCTTGTGTTCAAGCACTTTGATGGTATATTTAAAATAGATGTGTGAGGCTTTTTTGTTCCTTTTAGTATGGAAATTAGGAGAGAAGGTGAACAGGATGATAAATTAGAGATGCTCTCAGTGAGGCTGTTAAATTATTTTTAGGTAGAAGACGTACTGTACACACCGAACCTCAGCGGAATAGAATTAATTTGAAACGTTATCGCTGTTGTGTTTGCAGCCCCAGTGTAATTCTTCTTCCCATTCTGCATCTTGCTGGCTCCCATCACACCCCTCACTGCGCGAGCTTTTCCTGTTTTCCACGCGTCCTGTTTGTCACCACCATATGGCAGTTAGAACTGCAGTCACTTTGCTCTGTTTACAGACCACTGTGCTTTGTCAGGTTTTTGCTGTTCACCCTGCACTGCCATCTGATACCCATCATCTGTTTAACATATTGGATGCCAAAAATACTACCTTTTTTTTTTTTCCTTTTCAGACGCATGTGTGAGAGAGACTGGTTCAGAACACTGTTTAAATAACCATCGCTCCAAAGTCATTTCCTGTTCTGTGCTCGCACCTCTTAACTTTCCAAACTTCCTAACAGGTGCCAGCTGGAGGGATGTGCTGCAGCACTGGGTGGGGGGGGTTTGGGGGGGGTCGGCTTGTGAATTCGTTCTTTATCCTCTCTGTGTGTGCGCTGCACTGTTAGTAGTAGACTGTAATGTGTTTAAACATCTTTCCCCACCGTGTGATTGCAGCAAAAACAATATTCCCAGAGTAGAGCAGGCTCTATTCTTACACTGGTTGCTAATTGCAGCTTTATTAGGGTTGCACTGGGTAACTCGTTTTGAAACTGGTTTGACGGATGAAGTACACGATGATTTGCAAGCGTTGGCATCAGTGAGGGCTAATGCCATTTCCATCCAGCATTTCAGTCTCTTGTGATACCGACACCAAGAAAATCACTTTGCCAACTGTCACGACATGATTAAGTTTTGGAGGCAGGGGAACAGATAGTACGAAAAATCACAAGATAACTGGATTAGAGGTAGAGGAGCCTGCAGCAGCATTTGGGCTATCAGACGTGATGCTGTCAGCAGTATTTTAAGGTGCAGAAACCTTGACTTACCGAGTGTTCCTAAGCTTGAATTTTAGAAGTGCTCAAAAGCTTCTGTTTCCTAGTAGCTTGGTGGTGGAGACAAAGAGCAGCAGTTACAATAATGAACCCATTGCAAAGCCACGAAAGACAAACAAACTGATTGAACAGGTGAAAACTGCACATCCATGTCAGGACTGTGCTGGTTTGTACCTGTTACTCTCAGGGTTGAAAGCAAAATCCAGCAACTTGTTATAAAGATGAGGAGTTTATTAACAGGAAAGTAAAGAAAGGGTTTAAAAGATAGAAAATCAGATCAGAGCCTTTTGCCCCCTGCCTGCTGCTTTTCTTCCCTCCTTCGGGTGAGATCTGCTGCGCTATGCTCCCAGTGCTGCAAACCCCAAATCCCACTCTACTGAGAGAGAAAAGGAGGAGAACAAATAAATATTGAAAAAGAACTGCCCACCACTTATCCCAAACAACCAGCGAGCTGGGAGGGAGAGTTTGCTGCACAGCCAGCCACAGAAAACTCCAAAATGATGGTCTACAGGAGCTCAGGAGCAATGTGCTTCTGAATTCCACAGGTTCCTTTGGTGAACAGGAATATGGGAAGGAATATCCTGCTGTCTCGTGTCCATGGAAACAGCATCAGTCTTACAAGCAGAAGACCTTTGGTTTGAGTCCCATCTGGTTAAAGAGCAACCAACCACAAGGACCAATTACACATAAATGGTAGCTGGGATCAGAAGGCTTTGGTGGTCCCAGCTGACGGGTGGTTGTTCTGCTCTCCGCTGACTTGGTTGTGTGCCTGTTGGAGTTAGCTCAGTTGATTGGAACAAATTCTGGCTGGATTATGCAGTTCATCCCATTGACCTTAGCAATGCTACCAAGTGATGGTAGACAAACGGGCTATCTTTCATTTTCTCATTCCCATGCAATGCCTCGTTGATTTGCCTAGTGGCTACTAGTTCTGTATTTGGAAAAAGAGAGCTCGAGACTGGTGCTTGTGGATTGTGATGTTGTGTAGGTGCAAATTTCTGTCTGATTTTAAAAAACCCTTCTTCTGAGATTTTAAATTAGTCTTTTTTCTGTCCTCTCTCCAATCTTAAAATTTTGCTGGCTTCATATCCTTTCTGCACTTTGTTTAACGTGACTTTGCGTTGTTCTCCATGCTATGGCTGGTTGGTTATGATGTGATTACCATCCTTAGAAAAAAACCCATGCCCACAGTAGCATGTTATTCAATAATTTAATTCAATAAATTGCAGAGAGCACCATTTAATTCTCTTAAAAAAAGATAAATGAAGTTACTCTTCACTCATTGATTTAATGTGTTTAAGGGACGTTTGCTGGCACAGCTACTTCACAAAAGAGTATTTTGCTGGAGAAATTTCCTATGGGACTCAGAGGCTACTTGTTCACGGATCATTTTGTGCTTCTTTCAGTGAAGTAGTGGCATTCAGGCACTGTAATGCCATCACAAACTGATGCAGGTCCACTCGTTCATGAAATGCTTTATGTGAGCCCCTTGCACAACGTAAAGAAGAGAGTGTGGTGCTCGGTTGGGTTCAGGCAGTACGTGAGAAAAATTAAGGCATCACTTCTTTGATAAGGAAAAATATGATCCAGTACCTGAAATACTCCCCTTTTTATGGTCTGATATAAAACTAAGGATGGAATCATCTGGCTTTTTAACTAGCAAAGCAAGAATAATAAAAGAAAAAGCTAAAACACACCCAGGATGAGGTTTGTACCTGTTTACAGAGTCCTTCCAGTTATTCTTTCCTCACTTTTTTATCATCAGTGGTTCAGTGGCACTAAGTGACAAGAAAGTGATGGAGCAATTTCATCCTTGTCTGCATTAGTGTCTCTTCCCTCCCCCTAACCAGCACTCTAGATCCTAGAGCATGTTGAACCCCCCCTTATATTACAAATAGTGGCATTTCATGTTGCTCTGAGGAAGTCCAGGGTTGTTGGTTTAGCAGAGGAAGACAGTAACAAGTTTCCCTCTGCAACCTGATGAAACTTTCTTTAAGGAAATTTCCAGCAGCTCTTTAAAAAGCAGCTTGTGCCTCATGATTTTAGGGCTCGTTTTCTTAATAAGGAACTGCGTGTGAAAATGCTAAATACAGTGCTGTAAAAGGCCATGTCCTGTGGCCTCACGAGCAGTCTAGCGTGGCTGGGTGTTGTGGAATCATCGCTCTCTGCTATACACCCATGCTAAATCAGTTCATCTCTTACACTGCGGAAAGAAAACAGTTCAGTGGATGAGAACATTTCACTGAAAGAAGAAAAATTAAACTGTCTTTAATATTTTTATTCGTCAGAGTAAGCCCTGATTTCATAATTTAAAAAGCTTTGTGTAAAGGGGAATTAATTTTTTAAAAATCTCATTTATTGGATTAATAGAGGTTTGTCTCTAAAATACTAAGGGGAAGAGGCGGTCTCAATCTTGCCTTCTGGTTTAGCAGGGCCTGAATTGTCAGGCTGTTGAGAATCATGGAGATGTTGGTCTCCTTGTAATGGTTTGAATGGGGGCAGGCAGCAGCTAGGAGAACATCTCTCAAGTCTCTACTCTGGATCCTGTGGAAACTGTTTATTCTATGGCATTAAACCTTAGAGAGCACAGTGATAGTTCCGTCGCGTTGTAGGTAACTGCCTTTGGTAAAATCTTGATTGCTGACAGCATGTCTGAGAGCTGGAGAAACTCCCTCAACTCTGGCCCTTGGAGCTGATGACAACTCTTCAGGGCAAACCCGCTGCTCTCCTGCTACTTTGTCTGTGTCAAGAGAGCACAGTGGTGGAGAAATCAAGCTGGTATTGTAGTCAGGTGGCAGAGTGGTTGTGTCCCTTAGTGCCCTGGTCTGGCCGATGTGGTGATGTTAGGTCATGGTTTGGGCTGGATGAGCTCAGAGGGCTTTTCCAGCCTCAGTCATTCTGTGATTCTGTGATTCTGTGTACAGTGTTATCCATAGATTGATGATGGTTATGGGAGGTGACTGCAGTTGCTGAGGCTGTTCACAGGGGTAAGATGTGTGGAGACTGGTTAAGACTAAGGGACAAGGTATTGACCTGTTGTGAGTGTTTTCACCTCTGTTTTTACTGGCTCTGGATAATCTGTCCCTTACAACATCAGGAAGAGGAGGCCAGACAGAGATGATCCTGGTGACTTCAGAGCCTCCAGCATCTTACGACACCTCTGCTGTCTGTGGAGGTCTTCATGGTGCTCTGCTTGGTGTGTGTCCCTGGCTATCAACTGGTTGTTAGAGTTGATGTTTCCTCTCTTACCCTTCTGTACCTCTCTGTATTTTTTGGGGTTTTTTTCCTTCAAACAAATTCTTTGACTCTCACGATGAACTGAACTGAACTGTCTGCATTAGGACACTTCCTCTAATTGCTTGGGAAGCTGGCAGTAGTGGGAAGAGAGAGGAGTCTAACCCGTGGGACTGGTGATGACTAAGTGAAGTTCAGATAATAGCTGGAAGGGCAGGTGCTAGAAATAAAATAGGATGGTAAAAGAAGTAGAAGGGTAGAACATGTAGCAGATACAAAGTGGTTTCTGCAGTGTGGTACAGAGTTAGTTGGTACCCTAAGGCGCAGAGTCTGCAGGTGAGAAGCGTGCGGGACTCCATTCCAGCAGATGGTCCCAACTTGTCACTTCCTTGTTTTCTAAAGAGAAAGTTTTGTTGAATTGGGTGTTGAAATGTAAGGGAAGAAACCACTGAGCACTGTCCTTGTACCTTGCAGTTTTTAAAGCAGCTGTTTCAGACAGGCTCAGGGACAAGTGTTTATGATTATTATTTTAGTGTGAACTAAAATTATTAAATAATATTAAATATTATTTTAGTGTCCAAGCTCAGTCACCTAATGAAACTTCATATTATGTTAAGATTTCTGCCAATGAACTGGGCAGTGTGATTATTAGTGGTCAGAGTGGTTACAACTATTACTTGGACAATACTAAATACTGTGAAATTAGAGGAGACATGACCTTCTCCTGTCCAGGGAAGTCAGGGGTGTGAGTAGCTCCATGCTATCATTTCCCACTCATCATCCTATTTCATAGAAGCACAGAATCATTCAGATTGAAAGGACCTCCAAGATCATCCAGTTCAATCATCAACCCAGCCCTACCCTGCCCACTAAACCCTGTTTTCCAAGGCCACATCTACTCAATTTTTGAACCCCTCCAGGGACAGTGGCTCCACCCCCTCCCTCTGCAGCCTGTTCCAACAACTGACTGTCAGGGAAGACAGTTTTCCTCATGTCCAACCTAACCCTCCCCTGGTGCAACATGAGGCCATGCCCTCGTCCTGTTGCTGGTGACTTGGGAGAAGAGTCTGACCTCCACCTCTCTCCACCCTCCTTTCAGGCAGCTGTGAAGAGCAATGAGGTCTCTCCTCAGCCTCCTCTTCTCCAGACTAAACAACCCCAGTTCCCTCAGCTGCTTTCCATCAGACCTGTCCTCTGGGCCCTTCACCAGCTTCATTGTCCTTCTCTGCACCCATTCCAGCACGTCAGAGTCCTTCTTGTGTTGAGGTGCCCGTAACTGTCAATTATTTTAACTCATTAGCAAAATCATTAATATTAGCTCTTGTGCTTGCCCTCAGCTCACAGCTTGCTTGAGGAACTGTATATGAAACCTGGCCTCATGGCATGGATAGCATCCATTGCTGTGACATCTTCAGAGAGAGCAGAGCTCCTGTTGTCTAAAGGAGCTACTTCCACCTCCCTCCCTCACCATTCCCTCTTCACTGCAGAGGGATGGATCATACCTTTCACCTGTTCTTACTGCATTCTGAATTTGTGTTGCGTTTTTCATGCTCCTGCTGTGATCTGGAGGTCTTCCTCCTTGTTTTTGTTCAAGAGCATCATGAATAAGACCTATGCCTGGCCCTAGAAGAATGTGTTTTCAGATGCCAGCTCATAACAGTTGGGTGGAAGGGCTTCCATCTCCTTGAAAACACCAGGGAAGGGGCACAGAGCTTCCCAAAAGTGCAAGTGCTGTAAGATGTAGTTGGGACGGAGCAGTACTGGGGAGAAAAGGTGTCCCCGTCCTTCTGTCAGACTCTGATTAGCAACAAGTGGAATGGCTGTTAGAACTTTCAAATTCCAAATTACTCTTCTCAGCATTGTAATTCCAGAACCCCTGGGAAATGATTGACCGATTAGATCAGTTTTCCATCTTTTCATGAATTCAGAATTTAAAAGAAGAAAGCAAAGCCAAAGCAGCGTCAATGATTCCTGGTTTTCCAAAACGCCACATTTAAAACTACGATGGGATAATCATGGGCTGTTTTCTTCTCGGGAGGCATCCATTTCTTCTGCACTAAATATACCTTGGTGTTTTTTTATACAGGACATGTGGTTTCTTTCTGAATGCCTCAGCTCTGCCCTTTGTAGTAGCTAAGTGCTGTTTGCTGAGTTATATGCTTCTTCTTTGTACCTTGGAATGGTCATTTGGGAGCAACTGGTGTGGGAATTCCTTAGTGTGGCTATCGCACCGATCTGCCTCACGTTTCTTCTGTGGCATAAGGACACTATCTGTTTGTGGGCTGGCTTGATTTTAAAAATGACAAATGGAATTATACAGAAATAACATTTTCCAGTATTCCCACCACGAGAAACTTCCAGGAAGTTGGAGAATTACATTTTATGCAAGTTATTTAATGAGCTTATTTATATGCTCACAGAAAACCTGCCCTTGGTAAAACAGGAGCTCGAAAGTGATTCTGTCTGCTCATTGAAGGGGTACCAGATAAGAAGTCAATGAATAATGCTGCAGTCCACACCACTTTGCTGGTGTGCCTCTGCTTCAGTGGGATGGAGGTGTCGTAGGTCCCTATTCAAATCCCATCCTTGTAGCCGTCAGTCGTGGTTTAAAGTCACCAACTGTATTTTAACCAAGAACTCCTAGCTAAAGCATCAGACACAGAGGGAGGGTTTAACCAACCCACTGATGAATCTGCAGGCACTGAAACAGCTGACTCCATTTGGGGAAGAAAGGCACCAAGACATTTTAATTCACTCCCCCCCACACACATCAGAGAAAAAACTCAAACCCAAGCACAGATGCACAGAGCTCTGTCACTGCTCCTACACTGAAGTGAAAGAAACTGTCCAGAACATCCACACTGTAGACAGTTCCTGCTTCTTTTTACACCGCAGTGGTTGTTGACTCCCAAAAGCTCAGCATCCATGAACATTTTATGAGTCAGTCTAGTAAATTGTCAATTCCCGTAAATCTCCAAAGTTCGGGATTTACAGTCACCCGAACAAACAAGGAAGATCCCGCAGGTCCAGACAAATCTGTCCTCCCTCTGTAAATCATCTTTAAAGCAGCAAGCATTTCTATCTCAATGGCAGCTCCAACAAGACACAAGAAACCCAGGATAGAGGCAACATGGAAGTGAATGACAAGCAGCACTGAAGGGGAGAGAGGGCAGAGTGGGAGAGCAGAAACATCCTCAAATTCTAAACTTTTCTGCAGAAGACACACAAATTCAACTGCAGATTCTGTTCAGCTTTTAAAACAGGACAGGAGGGGGACTTTCGAACCAAGGTGTGGGGCTTTTTTGCTTCAGCCTGTGCAGTCCTGTTTGGATGCTGCCGTGTAGTATGGGCTCAATGAGAAATGATAGGAGATTTGTGGTTTATGCAATAGAGCAGGGGGCTCATTGGAGTAATACAAAGAGAAAGGTAAATTGACATTCTGTTTGTTGTGACTATCAGCAGGACAGGCTGGCACCAGTGAGAAGGAATTGGCAGCTGAGCTGCTGATGGCTGAATGTTTAACCTGATGGATATGAAAGTGCCTAACCTGTGGGTTCTTCTGTCTGTAAGCTGATAAATGAATCTCTGAGGCTGATACAGCGTTTTGAGGTTAAGATCAAATAGGTGTGAGTCCAGTGTAGTAATAGTAGCCCACAGTAGTTACTGGTCCTGAGCAAAATAGTGGTGAAAGTGTGCTGGAGGTACAGGGAGATCTCTTGAGTTTGAGGAGTTTGATGTATAGGTCACCCATTATGGTCTTTGGTACCCTGTGCTAAACGCTTCAGTTAGGACAGAAAGAGACAAATGTGAGGTAGAGAAACAGACCTGTGAGTTATGAGGTGGTCAAATGTGGAGGAGAAAAAGGGATGATGCCCAGTAAGTACCTGGTGATTGCTGCTGATGTTAAAAGCACCATGGGCAACAGGTGAGGGGCGAGTTGAGAGAATGATTGAGTCAATTCCCTGTTCTCATTGGCACTAAAGAGCAGCACCCCTCAAACATGTAGAACTACCCAGGACTCCCACCATGCTAACGAGCAAACCTTGCTACAGTGAGAGCCTCAAAGCTAGAAGAGTCAGAGACGTTTCTTTACTATCTTTCATCTGTGCTGCTGGTGCAGAGGGCATGAGTAACAGGGTATTTAGTAACAGACTTCCCTGTGATGTAAGGTGAGCAGCAACTGTCTAGATTCTTCATTGAACTTCATCTGTTCTTCTAGTCAGATGGGCTAGGCTCGCTTGAAACTCCTGCTTTCCCCTTATTTCCTGAGGAGCTCACCAGGAGCTCGCAGTGCTCCTGCAGCCCAGAAGGCTGATTGCATCCTAGGATGCATTGAGAGCAGTGTGCCCAGCAAGGCGAGGGAGGGGATGCTCCTCTGCTCTTGTGAGACCCCGCCTTGAACCCTGTGTCCAGTTCTGGTGTTCCAAACATCAGAGGGACATGGAACTAGTCCATGGAGTAAGTCCAGAGGAGGCCAGAAAGATGATCCAAGGGCTGGAGCACTTCTGCTATAGGGACGGGCTGAGGGAGCTGGAGTTGTTCAGTCTAGGGAAGAGAAGACTCCAGGGGGATCTTATAGCTGCCTTCCAATCCCTGAAGGGAACCTAAAAGAAGCTTGGAGAGGGACTTTTCCCAAGGAGATCTAGTGATAGGACAAGAGGAAATGGTTTGAAACTGAAGGAGAGGAGGTCCAGACTGGATCTTAGGACAAAGTTCTTCAGTGCCAGGGTGGAGAGACTCTGGAATCAACTGCCCGGAAAGGCTGTGGCTGTTCAAGGCCAGGTTGGATGAGGCTTGAGCAACCAAATCTAGTTGAGAGGTGTCACTCACTGTCCCTGGCAGGGGGTTGGAGTGGATGAGCTCTGAGGTCCCTTCCAACCTGGTCCAGTCTATGATTCTATGATTATTCGAACTAAACTATCCAGAGCCTCTTGCTAAGGTTGCCTGTCTTGGCTTTGTTTGAGATGTGCATTTGCCAAACCCATCACAAGTTGGCAGCTTCCCCAACTAAGATACCAGTGGAGCTGAGACAGCAGCCAAGAACTGCCCTCCTCCCTGCAAGAGATGAGTCCCCACAGCTCTAGCAGAGTACGAGACACCAGTTGAGCCCAAGGTGCTTCTATGTTTTACACAGTGTTTGTTTCAGATCACAGCCTTAGTGACACTGCTTAAAGTTTGTCTACAGGTTTTCAGATCCCAGCCATCAGGGATGTATTAATGATCCAGAACTGACAGAGGTCTGGCTATCTCCTCCCAGTATGTTGCCCTCCCATCATGTTAATGCAGTCTTTTGTACATCAAGAGATGTGGAATTTGCCTTTCTGAAAGGTTCTGGGGTTGGTTTGTCTTATTTACCATTGAAAAAGAATGCTGAGAACAGAGCTTGCTAGAAGTCTCACTTGGTTGGTGAAACATTTGTCAAAGCTCTCTGTGTTTGTGTGGAATGGGTGAGCAAAGCACTGCCTGGGCTTTCTTCCTACGTGCTGTAGCTGCCTGTGGAGGGTTGCTCCGGGCTGATGTCACTGAGGAGGTGGCACTTTTGGCGCTGACCTGAGCCCCTGCCTGGGTGAGCGAGGTATTTTTATCACGTTACATCAGGTGCTGGAGATGCCAAGGCTGAATCACTTGAACTGGGAGGCTGAAAACACAACCTGTGGTGCCATCTGCTGGGCTGGGGAGTAGGCGAAAAATTACAGCTTCTTCAAAAAGAATTTCCAATATAACTGCACAAAGATGACCCAAAGTCGCTGGCATTTCCAGGAAGATCGTTGTGTTGGAGGGCTCTGAATGGCTGGCTGCCTCGAGGGTCCCCCAGGCTGTTGTATTGCATGGTGTGCATGGTGTTAGTCAGTCTTCAACAGAACTGCTAGGTGCTCCTCCATGTGAAGAAATATTTAACAGACTCACATTTTCCTTGAGCTTTTAAAGATGTGCTCTGGATCCTGGGAGGCTAAGGATTTCAGTTCTTACTTAACATCCTCTGGCACAAAGCAAATAATACCTCTGTGTAAGGTGGAACTATCGAGAGGGGTTTGCTGCCACCGTTATAAAATAGCCAGAGAAAGAGAGAGATCCTCTGGCTGTTCCTCAGAAAGGTGGGGAATTAAAACCTTCCAAAAGAAGGAACTGAACCAGACCTGCACTGGAAAGTCTGATGAGGAGAGGCTGAGGGAGCTGGGGATGTTTAACCTGGAGGAGACCAGGGGGGACCTTCTCCCTCTCTCCATCTCTCTGAACGAAGGTTGTGGTCAGGTGGGGGTCAGGCTCTGCTCCCAGGCAGTAGTGACAGGATGATAGAGCAGGGCCTGAAGCTGCCAGGGGAGGGTTAGTTTGGATGTTAGGAAGCCCTTCTTCATGGAAGGGGTGCTCAGAGCCTGGAATGGACTGCCCAGGGCAGTGGTGGAGTCCCCATCCCTGGAGTTGTTTTAAGGACAGCCTGGCTGTGTCCCTTAGTGCCCTTGTGTGGCTGAGGTGGTGATGTTAGGTCCTGAGCTGGGCTGGATTTTCTCAGGGGGCTTTTCCAGCCTCAATAACTGTGATTCTGGATAAGATCCTTTCTGCTCTGTGAATTCTGCAGCCATTTCCTGTAGTGCAGTGGATCCAATGTCAGGTTTTCTCCAGTAATGCAGGGTATGACATGCAAAATAAATACTGGGGTTTGAACCCGTCCCAGTACAAAGGGTCTTACACTGGTGTGGAAAGGAGGAAATCTTCCCTCTCCATTATTTAATTGCATTCTTTAAGCTGCTTATTCTCCACGTTGCTGTATGGCCTCAGTAGTTCTTATGCTGTGTAAGTGAGCAGCAGCGTAAGAGATGTTAAACCAATAATGGGGCCAAAAGCTTTCCGCTTCTCCAGTATTTTGCCTAATTCTTTTCACCTACTTCTCTCACTCCATACGGCAATCGTGTTTGAAGCAGATTAGGAAAAACTAAAAATAACCCCCAAAATTCCCTCTGGCTACGCCTGCCAAATTTTTCATGAGCATAAAGCATTAAGCCCAAGGCACTGTTTCGTAGTGAGGGGAAACAGATGATTTGACTTCTTAGCTTTTGCTCTTTTGCATCCGCACTAGGGTGTGCTGCGGGAAGTCACTGTTTGTGGCGTAAGTGTTGTTTGATTTATCAGCTTAGGAGCACTGGTACTCCTGTCCTTACAGACTAGGTGCCTTAACGGTGATTTCTGTTAGTGAAGTCAAATCACTTTGTAGTCTCAAATAGAATCTTGATGTGACAACATCCACTTCACCAAGTGTTTCAGACAAATAACAGTGTTAACTTACAATTTTAAAAGTTAAAACAAGTCCAGCACAGACACAGACACTTGCACGCACAGTCCCACAGAAACCCCAGATTGTCTCACGAGGAATGCTCTGCTGACATGGTGTGAGTTTCAACGCTGACTTAGGGAGTGCAAAGCAGGTAGTGGAGATGAAGGACATCAGCCAGACCTCTGCAGACGATACATCTGTTTTTATCTTTGATTAAAGATCCTCTGCTTCTATTAGTAATTAGCTCTTCATTGCTTCTTGTAATGTTTCACTATGTTTCAACAAGCCCCAGCTTGTTGATGAGGACAAGGTCCAACATAGCTCCTCTCCTTGTCGGCTCCTCCAACACTGGAAGGAGAAATTCATAGATTCATAGGATGGTTCAGGTTGGAAAGGACCTTAAAGATCATCTAGTTCCAACCCCGCTGCCATGAGCAGGGACACCTCCCACTAGACCAAGTTGCTCAAGGCCCCATCCAGTCTGGCTTTGAACACTTCCAGGGAGGAGGCAGCCACAACCTCCCCGGGCAACCTGTTCCACTGTCTTGCTCCTGGAGAGCCAATAGCCACTTCATTCCAACACTCCAGTCCCAGGAGCCATCCCACATCTCATGAGGCCATGGCCCTGCAGGCATCAAGCGCATCTCTCACTCCTCTTGTTTACTGCCCATGCTGGGTGCATTGGCACAGAGGCATCTGAGTTGGGCTCCTGAGGAAGTGTCTGGAAGTCCCTTGTGATGTTTCTCCTGCACTTCTCTGTTCCTATGACTGCAGAAGCCCTTTGCCCCACCGGTCTGACCTGCAGAGGTCCCAAGTCTCTCCTGTTCATTGCCCCCATTATACATACCAGCAAGATAACAAACAGCTGAAATACTTGAAATGAAGCTACAGGAGGCTAAGTTAAGCGCCTTGGTAGCTGAGCTCATTGCTTCTTGCAAAGGCTGATCTTGCCTTTCACTGGTCCCTTTCAGTTCTGGCTTCAGGAGCTCGGGTCCTGCTCTTTTCCCAGGTCTGCAGTGCCCTGCTCACAACAGAGTGATTCAGGAAGCAAAATGATGGGAAAGTGATTTCTTGTGGCTTTTGGCTTTGTGTTTCGGTGAATGAATGTCCTCTTTGTTCGGGTTTGTGGGTCAGCTCTCGGAGAGGGATCTGCCCTGCAGCCACGAGCGCACGAGCTGCTGGATTGCCGCGTTTGAAAGTGCCTGAATCTTTATCTGGTTCCCCTATGTAACTTGCTCTTTGCCAAGAAAATCTCACAGAAACAAACAGGAAAAAGGCAGAGGTGATGTCATAAGGATGTGTCAGACTTTGTTGATAAATATTTAATTCTTGTTCTTTGTGCCTTTGGGGAGGGATGCTTAGGGAGTTGGTGGGTGCAGTGTCAGGCTGCCTATGATGTGAGCAGCTGGAGAAGTGCTGCTGCTTTGAGCACTGCTCTTCATCTCAAGAATTCATATACCTGTGACTACTCTTACAGGTGAGCTGGATGAAACGTCTTAGTGAGGGACAGCAAACCCTCTGTAGCCTCTCACGCTGAGTAAGAGTTCCGTTCAGGGGGTTATGAATACAGAGTTTTCACACAGAAGGTTGCTCTCAGATGCTTGTGAGGCCAGTGTGATTGAAGAGTGCCTCTCAGGTTTTGGTGGTGTAGATGTTGGGAGCAGACATGTGTACTGTGACTGGAGTTGCTGAGTGTATTCTTGTTACAACTGCATTTGGTCAGGCAGTCATATTCCTGCTTGTGTTTTTTATTCTGTCAAAGACTTTTCACTATCTTTTTATATTTGGATCAATTTCTGGACAAATGGGATTATTTGCTCACGAGCTTTGAAGTCGACCTAACTGGAATACACGTGTGATGTTTCTTTCCCCTTCAGACTCTTTCAGACAGCCTCCGTGTGCCATGTGTGTTGGGTACGAGCTACGTTTGTTGTTGTGCGCGTGCCAAGAGTTTTGGGTCGAGTTATAAGTTGAAAGAAATAAGTGCACAGTAGTAGTATTTCTCCCTATTCTTGCTATATAAACTTTTTTCTCATCTATGCAGGAGGTTGCATCAACAATTTGAAAGCTATAAAGAGCAAGTAAGAAAGATAGGGGAAGAAGCCCGCCGTTACCAGGGAGAGCACAAGGATGATGCTCCGACATGTGGAATCTGTCATAAAACAAAGTTTGCAGATGGCTGTGGCCATTTATGCTCTTATTGCCGGACCAAGTTTTGTGCTCGATGTGGAGGTCGTGTCTCTCTGCGATCAAACAATGTAAGTCTCCTGCTGCGCACTCTTAAGAAAAAGCCTCCTTGACGTTGTCACGCTGCGGATTGTTGCCTTTCCGTTTGGCATTTCATGCTTCGTTTTATTTGAGTGTTTCACCCATCGCTTTGTCACGAGGTCTGTATAAACGAGTTTGATGGTTGCGCTGGTACTCGGGGTTCACAGTTCACTAAAAACCCCACATACTGCATAGTTCTACTGGGGGATGGCTTGAAGAAAACACACTTCTTGTTCATGGAAGGGATGAGGAAATCCTTCTGCTCAGGTACAATTCCAGCATCAGTTACGCTGATAATTTTTTATTTATAATTTATTTGAATTTAGATATTTTTAAATCAAACCTTTAATGTATATTTAGAGTTTTCTCTTATATCTAATAGATTTTTTTTGGTTAGAAAAAAAGCCAGCTGCTTTTCTCACCACAGTGAGATAGTATTATATCAGTTCATATTAAATTTATTTTACAAGTTAAACTGGAAATTAATGTGATATCCTACTTGCAAGCAGGTGAGATACGTCTCTCTCCTACTGATCTGCATGCAGTGAGCTGCAGGAAACTGCAGCTGATAATTTTTTATTTATAATTTATTTAAATTCAGATATTTTTAAATCAAACCTTTAATGTATATTTAGAGTTTTCTCTTATATCTAATAGAGTTTTGGTTAGAAAAAAAGCCAGCTGCTTTTCTTACCACAGTGAGATAGTATTATATCAGTTCATATTAAATTTATTTTACAAGTTAAACTAGAAATTAATCTGATATCCTACTTGCAAGCAGGTGAGATACGTCTCTCTCCTACTGATCTGCATGCAGTGAGCTGCAGGAGACGCTCACAAAACTGCAGGGTGTCCGAGAACACCCTCTGTTAATGAACCCTCCCTCATAAGGGTTCCTCCTTTATGAGGAACTGGACGCTCCCTCGTACACGAGCGGGAAGTTCTGCATTTAAAAGACCATTAGTGATTATTTAGAAGACTCTACAGTGATTTATTTTTGGCTGATTGTCTAGGATTGCAGGGTGTTCTAAACTTTTTTACAAACATCCCTTTATTGCATGGAGAGCTCTGTTATCATCAGATGAGATAAATTTTTCATACGGCTTTAATGCAGGGCTAAGGCTTCGATGCTCCTTGTATCTGCATTGGTGCTGTTAAAAGTTGTCATGAATTTTTTAGCAGATAATCGCGTTCAGGACAGAACTAGTTGATGGCCTTCTCACTTTATTTGACCTAAACATCCAGTCAGCAGGGCTCCTGAAGATTCACATACCCTGCCCACCACCACCTCCCAGAAGAAACTCTGCATTTTGTCTTTAATGTGGAGGGGTTTTTGGACTCCTGGTGGACCTGTGAGTCTCTTAAATGACAGGCACATTCTGACAGCAGGAGGAAGAGGTGCATTACATGGGCATCACCTGCAGGTGGTGGGGTTACTGCGAGTCTGCTTTGATCCCTTGCACGATTCAAGTGCTCAGGGGGTGGCTTAGCTTCACCCAGCCAAAAATCGCTGTGTCTTTTAATTCTTTTTCACCTGCTGTTTCAAGTCATGGTAATGGAAACCTGTTCATTCATTGGCAGTTTGTTTGTTATCGTTTCTGCTTCTGTGAGATAGGGTGGGGAACCATGTTTTCTGTGTATGCAGGAATGCCATCTTTTAATTTCAAGCTCCTTTTTTTGGGTTGTTGTTTAAATTTTATGTTTTTCTCTCTTTGTAGAGATACTAGAATTGCATTTCTTTGAAATCGGCCTATTAATACTTGCCTGTTTTATTCTTTTTCTCTTTTCTTTCTTTTTTTCTATTCTGCTTCCTTGGATGCTTTCCCAAAGGAGGACAAAGTGGTTAGAATCCATCATTTTTATAATTTATTATTATAATGTTGTTAGTTAACTGGGGAAAGTATTAATGTTACAAAAGCAAAAGGACCTGAAGTCTTAACTCCATCATAAGGGGAGGGGGGAAGGACAGGAATCCTAACACCCACACCCTGCCCATCCCCTAACTGAACGTAGATTCACAGATAGCCCAGCAAGGCATCCCAAGACTTGGCAAAATCAGGACAATAAAGCCCATTCATTAAGAAGAGAGAGTTTTGAAAGAGATAACAGTGGAATAAAGATTTATTTTGTAAACAGTGTCGTTGCTTGCACATCTGACTTTTCTGTTGCAAGGCCTTCCTGTTAGCTTGGGGAAATCTCGTTTAGCATTTGCAGTTGTCATTCCCTATCTATGTACGTGGTTTGCTGGTTTTAATGTCTCAATGCAGCAGAAACACAGGGAGTTCTTTGAAAATCAGATTTTTAATTCATAATTGCAATAACTTAGCTAGGCACAGTATAACCTCGTCAAACTGGCCATGAGGCTTGGGAGCAGTGTGGAGTGAATACTCTGTGAGTGCTTTAAAAACTGGCAAAACATTTAAGCTCAGCTGCTAGAGTTACACTGCTAGTGCCTGCCTGAAACAGGGGAGGGTGCTGCCCTCCTCATCTCTGTGCCCTGTGCATGGAGGACAGAGCTGGCAGGACAGTGTTTCTGCACTTACATCCTCTTCTCAGGAGGGTCTGCAGGTGGTGTTCCAGATACTGGCCTGAGGACTTAGGCAGTGGGACTTTTGCAGCTCTGCTGGCACTCCAGCAGGAACCAGAGTGAAGTTGTTACATCCCAGTGTAGGTTTTGACTCATGGGTGATGCTATGATGGTGTTATGATGTGGTGTTACACCCTAACCAATACTGGTACTGTTCACAAGGGCAGGGAACCATAGGATGAGGAGTCATGGTTTGGAGCTGGAAAAGGACAGATTGAGGCTGGGCAGGAGGATAAAGCTCTTGGATCTGAGGGGTGGGAATCCGTGGAACAGGCTGTCCAGAGAAACGGTGGAGGCCCCATCCCTGGAGCCATTCGAGGTCAGGCTGGATGGGGCTCTGGGCAATCTGATCTGGTGAGCAATAGCTCTGCTTGTTGTAGTGGGGTTGAACTGGATGACCTTTGGAGGTCCCTTCCGACTCAATATGATTGTATGATTCTAGGACCATTGTGTAGCTGTAACGGGCAATTTAGTACTGTGCAACGCTCAGAGAAACCAATTTCTACCAGCCCTACATATTGCAGTAGTTTTTTCTGAGGCAGTATGGTATAGCACGGTTATTTTTCTAATGGCTCTGAAATACAACTTGTTAAACCTTAATTTCACTGTTTTCTGTGTGATTCTCTGAATACAGCACTGAAGTAACCCAGATCATTGAAGTCACTTAGGATAGAGCGAGGGAAGTTTCAGCTCGATACTGTGTCCAGCTCTGGAGCCCTCAGTACTGGAGAGACATGGACCTGATGGAGCCGGTCCAGATCAGGGAGCTGGAGCCCCTCTGCTATAAAGAGCAGAGGTTAGCTAGTTAGATTATTCAAATCAGGCATCAGCATAGTTGTGCAGTGAGTGTTTCAATACAGTCAGTAGGGATGTCGTGTGCTTTGAGAACAGCTGGCAGTCACAGGGAAAAGTACCAAGTGTTTTCCTTCGTATTATCGTATCTTGGTGTCGTGAGCAACAACGTTCTGGCATTGTGGCAACTGTGACCACTAAGCAATTGTATATGATTCATGCAGGATTTTAGGAGAGGCAGCATTCCAGAAGGAAGTTCTCTTGTTGCTTAGAGAAAAGCAGTGTCAGGAGTGATGCCTTGCAGCTAGTTTGGCCCAGTGTTTTCTAGGTGATGTCAGTTCCTTGGAGCATGACTTTTGCTCTGGATCCTTCTAGTTCTGTTTCTTACAGCAGGATATTAATTGCCATAATGGGTTTCAGATTTTTCTCTCCACTCTCTGTCTTGTGTGACGATAATTGTTGGGGTTGTTAGGGCAATGGAGGAGCCAGTAGAGACTCAGACTGGCACTTCTCCATGGTTTGGCAAGTCTCAGTCTTCCCAACAACCTGGCCATCAGCGTCGTCCCTCCAGTGGTCCCACAGACATGGACAGTCTGAATTAGACACAGTTCTGATTATACCTGATTAGTCCAAAGATTCTCCCCTTCTGCTCTGCTCTTGTGGGACTCCTTGAATGCTGCATCCAGTTCTGGTGTCCCCAACATAAGACAGACATAGAACTGTTGGAATAGTTCCAGAGGGAGACACAAAGATGATCCACGATCATCTATGATCCATCATGCTATGAGGATAGACTGAGGGAGCTGGGGTTGTTCAGCTTAGGGAAGAGAAGACTCCAGGAGGACCTTACAGCAGCCTTCCATTACCTGGGTTCATAGTCTAATCAAAGTGTAGCCTCAGAAGCTGCCTGTGGTATGGGAGCAGAGCTGATGATGTCCAAGTGAAACACTCGGAGGCCATTCTGTACTAGTGCCTGAGGGAGGTAGTTTTTATCTGGGCAATGCACCTTCACTTTGTCCAGCAGTGGCCTATTCTTTTGAGGTTTATTGCTATGAGACAATCCCTTAGACCCTTCGTTCAAACTGTGCCCAGCTCTGGTGTCTGTGAACAGCTTTGTCAGAGGATCCAACAAGGTGGCAGATTTCTTCTAAGAAAGACTCTTACAGAGTCCTTCTCCACAAGGACCCTAGGTTTTGGCAACTGAAATTCTCCAACCCCCTTGTTCAGCCCGCGGCGATCACTGTTCCTTGTGCTCACAGCAAACTCAGTATGCTGCCAGCTCCTGGGCGTGCGAGCACACACTCACACGATCACACACTCACTTAAATGAGTGGGCTCAACTGACAGCTCAGCCTGTGTCCCTTAAACACAAGAAACTTTTCACTTCATCAACTTATTCTTGGGACTTGTATCTTCCTGTTTGAATCATTACAGCCTTCGTTCATGTAAGGTCTTGCCTTATAATGGGACTTTTAACCAGGTATGTAGGGTTTGGGACTAAATGTGGCTTCCAGTATTCACTGAACATTTCAGGTACCTTGCTGAGACACTAAGTAGTTGCAAGAGGATGCTAAATAGAACAATATTTAGCAAACTGAATTCTGTGGTTCTTTTGTCACCCCCAAAACCAGAGAAAACCTCCCTAAAAAGGGATCTGGCTGCAAGGAGAGGTTTGATAAGGCTTATGACCTTTTAGGCATTGAGAGACACTGGTAAGTAGCAGAAAAAATTCTGGAGAACAAAGTAATTATGAGGGCTAGATGCAATCTGTGCCCTCTCTTGCTCTCTGTTTCTCTTTTATTATAAAAACCCCTAATCCTCAGCCAGGATTAAAATTCAGAGTATTTATAGTGTCGCAGTGTCCTAGATAAGAGGTGCTCCCATTGATGTTTGTATGGCTTTCATATCTTTAGCGTTTGGGAGTGTTTTGTGGCTGAACAGATGGAAACTTCTATCTCTAGGTCTCCCGTGCTCCTGTTAGTTAGGATTCGGGATAGTTTGTCATACCTGATTTTCTGAACTATAGTATGTGCAGTTGTGGATGGAACAGCGTGTGTCAAGCAAACCACTTTACAGTCAGTATTTCTGTTACTGCAGACACTTCTGTGGGGTTTTTGGAGGACCTTCTCATCTGATGACTTGGGATACTGCAGTGTAAGAAGTTGTTAGAGACCTTTGTCAGCCTCACAAGTTGTTAGAGACTTTTGTCAGCCTCACACCTTTATCCTTTAGGAATATTTGGATCAGTCTGTTTAGCTGTAGGGAGGGATCTGTGTCCCTGTGGGTGGGTTAACGAGACCGCACAGAGAACTTCGTGCCCATCCAGATGTGCTGTAGTAGCAGGAGAAGCAGCAAGGTGGAGTTTTCCTAGGTTGTTTGGTGTTTTTACCCCTATGTTGTTGCTTGCCTGTGAATATCCTGCGTAGCAGGTTGTACCTCTTTGCTTTACACACGCCAGTGTGTTTTCCTGATCAACCAACGAGTGTTTAGTAGAGCCTGTTGCTCACATTAAAGGGACTGCTCCCCTAGTCCCTTCTGCAGTCTAGTAAAGAGGAGGCTGGTGAGGTGTGGAAGAGAGGTTACGTCCATATGCTCACCTGCCAGAGGAGCTGTTTTCAGATGAGAACCCTTACCTGTCATTACACTTAGTGGAGGAGATGGAGTGCCTCAGCTTGGTGATCCAGCTTGTTTTGTCTCTTTATCAGCTGTAGTCCCTGCTTAGGGAAAGGATGCCCCATGTCACCCAGTAGCATATGGGGTGCTGCAGAGTTTTACTGCAGATGAGGGCTCTCAGGTAACTCCCAGCCCGTACCTAGCTGCTCCACACTGGCATGTTGCAAATGCTGGAGCACTGCAGGTGAATCTGAATGCTAGAATTGAATCGTACTGTAGATTTTCACTGATGACAGTAGGAAATCAGAGCGCAGCAGTGGCCTGTGGACACGTTTACAACCCTATATATAGTCTTACCTCAGATAGCACTCTCCATCCTCTGCCTGGGTCTTCTGCACAAACCTCTGCTTTCTGTCCCCTACTGGCAACCTGACAATTCATACAGCAGCAGACACTTTTTTTAGCTGACCTCCTTCAGAGAAGGAATCTGTGGTCTCGTGCAGTCTGTGCTTTGTGCAAAATGATGAGTGTATGTGATGCTATAAAAGTTCAATTTGGCTTTTGTCCCATATTCAAGACAAACAGTGACAAGAAAATGTGGAATATACTGACAACTGTGCTAACCCACAGTACAGCTTCGACATTTCGGAAGGTCTCTTCCGACCTTAATGATTCTATGACTCTTAAGTGGATGAAAATTAATTAGAGTTCATCACAGAGGTAATTCTGAATTAGGAGCAACATAAAATGATTGTCTTTATATTTTAGCCCCATTTGGGATTTAAAACGACTCTTTTAGAAATGTTAAATTGCAGCAGGAAGAGCTTCCTGCTCTGCACCACCGCAGACTGCCCGTAAATGGACTGTTTTCTCAAGATCCATCCCATGTATTGTGCCTTCCACTTGGCCAAAGCCTTAAATTGGTTTGAAATCTGAGTGTTTTATTTTAGAGCTTTTCATAGGCCTCAATAGCTGTGTTTTTTATGGCCAGACCTGTGTTACACATGTAGTACTACAATGCTTATGGGCTGAGAAAAAGCACCTTGTCCTCCTTGTTTCAATTCTTGGCTTTGTTTATATGCCATTTAAAATAAATCACTTGCTAGCATATATTTGGACTGTCTATTTCTGAGCAGTTTGCCCTAGTGAGTAGCAGAAAGGCATGTACTCTCCTCACCTTTTTTATGGAGGACAAGCAGACATACGTAGGTTTAGAAAATGAAGGGTATCTCTCCACTTCGATTTAATTAGCAAGACAGTCATTAAAATAGTACAAACCCCTTGGTACTGTCTGTGCATCATGACATTCCGTGAGGTCTGAGCCCTCCTAGTTCTGTCACGTTCTGCAAGCAGCAGATGTTATAAGGCTGGCAGTACCCTGAGCACTGGTGCTTAGGGAAATGAAATCCCCAAGTTTCTTCTAGTGGTTGAACCTTGAACTTTTATTATAAATAGTTCTTGTTTCTCTAAAATAGGTGCCCCCCAAAAAAAGAAAACCCAAAAAACAACCCAAAATGAAGGATTTGCAACTAAAAAGGTGACAGTGCCACATGATTGTTAGAATAGCTGCTGGACCCGCTTTGTTTCCAGTTAGAGCTTTAGTGTCCTGCACTCACTCTGCCACCGCTGTGTGTTGGGAGTCCCAGTAAGCTCACCTGTTAGACAGTTCTTTGCTTGGCACCTGACTGCGTGTGGGCTTGTTGGTGCCTTACGCCGATTGTGCCTGGAGGGGCATCCCGCTTGCATCCCGCTTGCCACAAAGCGCTTTTCTTTTTAAAGAAAAAAACCCCTGAAGCCCCAAGAGCTTTTTTTTTTTGGTTTTCTGAAGGAAAAACTCCTGAATGCAGTGCAAAAAAAATCCCAACCCCATGGTGAGGAAAGGAAGTAGAGTTTGTTCTGCAGTACGGGCTGTTTGAGCAACATCTGCTCCAAAAGCAGTAAGGTTAGACATGTGGCAACAAGACACCACGATTTTGTTGCCTCTCCAGCACACTTGTCTTCTCTTCCTCCCTGAGATGTGCTTTACCTTCTTCCTGGTGCCTCTCTCTGAAATTTCTTCTCTGTGTGTTGTTGTATCTGTGAGTTTTCACCCTATTTCAAACCTTTCTGCCTGTTTGTCTGTGTCCTCTTGTGGAGGTTCTTTTTTCTGGGCCACCTCATCCTACCCTCTTCCTCTGTGTTCTTGTGTCTGGAGACAATGAAGAGTGGTTAAGAGAAAGTTATTAAAGATGACAGGGCCAGAAGAGTCTGACCTTCGGGAAACCAGGCTTAGTTAGGCTGGGATAAACAGCTGGGGTCAGTATAATCGTCTCTAACTCAGAGACACCCAGAGCAAAGCAGTGTTAGCCTTATTAATATGGAGCCTACTGACCCATTTCACTCCAGAGTTAAAATGAATTATGAACTAGAGAGACATGAAAATGATTTATTAAGCTCACAGTCTAGGAACCACAAACGAAACAAAACCTGCTCAGAGACACTGCGTAAAACCCTGTGGCTATGGATGAGGTGGAACTGTCTGTTCTGTCTCTTTGGTTTTAAATAATCAGCTGATTTGTTTGTCTGGGGTGATTCTGATGGCTGTCTTACGTAACCTGGATTAAGAGAGACATGTTCAGAGATGGATCCAGGGGGACATGTAGGAATTATAACAGAGGAGTGGTGCTGTGCACAGCACGATAATCAGACGGGTTGGTCAGTATGATCTTTTCAGTGCCAAAGATAGTCAAACTGTTGGGACCTAGCAAAGGCTGACGTCTCTGAGAGTGGTTTTCTTTCAGGTGTACCATAGGATCAGCAATACTCCTGCTGCCTGCAGAGCCTCTGGGTGATCAGTGTTCAGCATTAGTGTAGGGCATTAAATACAAGGAACATCTGTATGCTGGAAAGATGGTCCAAGTTCAGGTAGCAGTAGATGGACTCCAGCAGCTCTGGAACTTGTTGCTGTGGGAATGCACATGGCTTCTACCAAGCAGCAAATAAGGAAGTGCTCTCTTTAGCTGCTGGAATGGTTCTCTTTTCTTGCTGCAAGGTTAAGAGCCTGGGGAACTGGCATTAATGAGGCATTGAGCTGGCCATTCCATTTCTATTAGCTCCTGATGCACACAGAAAGCCAGGACAGTTACCTGGCTAAAAAGATTGCTTGATTGTGTTGAGCAGGCTGTACACGTTAGCACAGCAATCATTCCCCAGTGTAAAAATGTGGAATCCGAGGGCTCCTGGTCCCTATATTTGTACCACCACAGCCTAAGCATCTCTCTATTTGTGATGATAGAGGCAGGATATCCTTAACTCTTGCCTCTTGCCCCCATCTTAAGTCATCACTGCACTGTTATGCCTTTTATTTGTTTAGGAAATACAAAGCCTCATTAGATATCTGTGACTATACAGGTAAGTGCAGAAGATCAGAATGATTGTCTCGTCATCTAGCAAAGTTCTGATCTCAAATCTGACCCTGTTTTTTTGTGACAATAGCTTCATCAGATACCGCAATGCCATTACTGTTTGAATTTCCCAGCTGTGATGTTCTGCACTGCTTTACATCTTCTTACCTTACTGGAACTCTCCTCTTCCCATGTGTGGTCCGCTGGTAGCACTGCAAATGCAGGACAGTGAACTGCTGAAGCTGATACTGGAGATGGTCTGTGAATCGACTGTCAACAGTGCACTGCTGAGACCAGTTGATAATGTTCTTGTGTTGACATGACACTCCTACTGCATTTTCCTGCCCTGTTTTCCTTTTCCTTGTATTTTTAGCTTGTTTTTTGAATCTTCTATATTCCAACTCACAGTTGTTTGTCAGTTTCTTAATCACCCTGTGGTCTTCTCTCTCCTAAAAGTCAACACTTTTCCTTCCCAGAAATTCATTGTTTTTCCCCAGTTTTGTTGTTTGGTTTTTTTTCCTTAAAAAAATTAATCTTAGATATCCACTCAAATTTGTTGTAGAACACTGATATTTTCTTCTTCCCCTTCCTCAAATCTTCCATCCCAGATTTACTGAGATTCCTTTGTGCTCGAGCTTGCTAGCACAGATAGCACAGACTTAACCAACTTAGCTTCAGACTCTGCACCTGGAGCGAGAGGTGGGAGAATTAAGAGAAAGGACCATGGACATCTCGGAAGGTAGGATCAACAAAGATGAAATGTGAACAAAAACCAATCCCCAAAAGCCAAAAGTCTTTATCATCCTTTCGGTGAGGGTGTAACTGCCGATAAGATGTTGAGCCTACGTGCATGGTGTGCTGTGGTTTCTCAGGACAGTCCGGCAGCTTGTTCAGAAGAGAGGGTCTGGTTGCTGGCCTGTGTAAGGCAGAGTGTTGCACAGGGAACATGGAAAACCTCTTGCTGTGTGTGTGTTTGAAAACAGCTTCTGTAAACATCGAAAAAGTTGTAGTGATGGCATCAACGTGGGAAGAAGATGTCTTGTGTAGTGATGAGTGTTCCATGCATAACAAGACATCACGCTTAAGTATTTCTAATTCTGCAAAGAAAGATTTGAACGTAAAGGTGGGCCTGGGCTAGCAGGTTGGATTGCGGACATGCATGGCATGCACAGGCTGTAATCTGACTCGGTGCTTTGCCAAGAGCAGTACTGGGCAGTACTGACTCTTTCTGAGCAGGTAGTGATTGGTACTGAACATCCCCCGAGTGTGAGAAATCCTGTCTAGCCATACTGACACCACGGTGATTTATTGTCTTGTATTGTTTTCAAAACTAAATATTCATACTTTGAAAATATTGTGCACGCATGTAGTAAGAATTCTAATTTCACTAAGAGTGTTTGCTCTTGCTTGCTTTATAAGAGGTAAAACATGAAGGATCAAGCTTGTAGACATGTATTTAATTTACTGAGGCTTGTGTTTCCAGGTTTCTCTGGTTGTATCTGTGTGTATAACAGGCGGGTTGTAAGGCTCTGAGAGTGTCACTCCAGGCTTCGTGCAGACTAGGAGGATGGGAGCTCCAAGCAAAGCTCAGCAGCCAGAATTCCTCAGTGTGACACAGTTCTGGGTACACTCACAGTGCGATTCCTTGTGAAGTGGAAAGGTGAGCAATTGGATTTGTCAGAGAAGGTACCTGGCAGAAGTCACGGCAGTGAGATTATCTTGCAGTATGATAAAGATAAGCTTGCTTCTCTCATAGCCAGAAGGATTTGGGACATCTGCTTGAACTGACAGGTCTGAAGGTGCTGTAGGTGCTGCTGTACATTGCTTGGGCAGGTAGATCTATGTTGTCCATAAAACCTCTTTGTCCTAATATGGTTGTTACCCCTCTATATTTGGCTCATTCCCACTGGGAGTATTCTTGAGCTGTCCTATGTTACCTTCTACAACCGGTAATAACCTGCTTCTTCCTCACAACCCCTAGATTTTGCATCACGTCTGCACAATGCTCTGTCACTCTCAGCTCCATTGTCTCTACTGAAGGATCCAAGCAATCTCTACCCACTTTACTCATCTCGTGTGCTGATTGTTCTTTCCTGTCCCTGCAGACAGAGGTGCTCAGGCCAGACTTTCTGGTGATCCCATGCTCCTGTGATTCTGTGACTCCAACCCCCCTAGCAATGGTCAAGGCCATTATGTTCCAGTAACTCAGCAGTGATGTTTATCTCCCAGTTTGGGACCCTCAAATACAGGTCTTAGATGGGCAGGCTCTTTTGAATTGAGCATGGAGCTGGGTAGTTGTGGGCAAGATGCGTGAGGGAGAAGTGAGGACAACAGTATGGAAAATAGATGGCAAACAGGGTGCACTGTTGGGGAATTGAACCAGTGGGATAGAATCCTAGAATGGCCTGGGTTGGAAGGAACCTTCAAGGGACATCTAGTCTGATTCCCCTGCCCTGCAGGGAGCAGGGACATCCTCAACTACATCAG
>VZRI01013198.1:68934-91093 GCA_013397515.1 Upupa epops
TTCAGCCCCCCTCCTGCTAAAGAACTTCTTCCTAACAGCCCATTTCAATCTGCCCTTCTCTGCTGTGAAACCATTGCTCCTCATCTAATTGCTCCAGGAGTTTGTCAATAGTCCCTCTGCAGCCTTCTTGTAGCTCCCTTCAAAAACTGGAAGGTTGCTGTCAGGTCCCCCTGGATGGGCTCTTCTCCAGACAGAACAACCCAGCTCCCTCAGCCTGCCCTCATAGCAGAGGGGCTCCAGCCCCTTGATCTTTTTGGTGGCCTCCTCTGGACCTCCTCCATCAGGTCCATATCCTTCCTATCCTGAGGGCTCCAGAGCTGGACACAGGCGTGCAGGTGAGGTCTAAGCAGGACAGAGAGTCCCCTCTCTTGATCTGCTTGATAGAAAGATGTGGTCTAAACCTCCTCACGATGCCCTGTGGATAAATAAAGCTTGGACTCCCTGACACTCCCTCAAGTTGTCTTGATGGTTTTGTCTAAAACTGAATTTCTAAAGCCCAGACAAATCTAACCAAACAGCTACTGCTTCCTGAGCTTCTTTTCTCTTTATCCAGCCAGGAGAATGTATCTTTTGTTATTTAATCCCTTATTTTTCCTGTTAAGTGGTCTCTTCAGTCTCTGTCCACAACAGAAGCTTGTAACAAAGTCCAGGTGGAAGAGGTTTGAGTTTGTCTGAGCTGTAGTTCTGCTTGACGAGGTCACAGCCCTAGCTGGGGCAACAAACTTGTCGTGGTGGTGGGTATTCATTCATTTCTTTGTGCAGTAGCCTTAAGGGGAAAAAAACACCTTGCAAGGGCAAGAATATTCCAAACTACTGTGTGCGTGCATTTGTGGACTCAGAACGTCTCCACTAGTGATGCTGGTGTTCTTCCTGGAACTCCAAGAGGCTTCTGAGTTCCTCACGGTAGTGCCTGGAACCTGGCTGAGTGCTGGTGTAGAGATGTTTTCTCTTCTGAAAACTTTACTGCCTCCTGAATGTGTTGCTCCCGACACTCGGTTTGCTGCAGGTGTATTCTAGGGAATGTTTCATTTCTGTGGAAGTTGTCGGGAGCTTTTGGAAAGGTTGGCAGCTATAGCAGAGGTATCCTGGTAGCAATCATGAAATGACTAGTAAGCGTCAACAAAGCTGACATAAAATAGCCTTTTGAAGTAAACTCCTCGAATCATTGCTCCATTCTATTTTTTTTTTATATCTTTCTACTGGCTGTTTGTAACTCTGGGCTTGGAAAATTAGGCCAGGAATACGATTAGGATCTAAGTATGAACTCTGTTACATGGCACACGGTAGCCAGGTGGGATACGCTGACTGTCTCTAGTGGCACCAGCCTAGCGCAGCACTTCATTTCAATTTCTGGCGTCTACTTGAAAGTGAGTGAAAGCTCTCTGAGTAAAAACTTCCCTGCCACACTCCTAGTAATTTGTGTGTAGACAGTAAAAATGTAAGTGTTCTGCTCTCATCCTTGCCCATACACAAGGATGACGAAGGGACTTGAGTATCTCCTCTGTGAGGAAAGATTGAGAGGGTTGTTTAGTCTGGAGAAGAGAAGGCTGAGAGGGATCTCATTGTTGTCTGTAAATATCTGATGGGACTGGGTGAAGAACACAGGGCCAGTCTCCTTTCAGTGGTGTCCAGTAATAGGACAAGGAATGATGGGGATAAAACTGAACATAAAAGGTTGCACCTCAACACAAGGAGAAACTTCTTTCCTTTGAGGCTGACAGAATCCTGTCACAGGCTGCCCAGAGAGGTGTGGTGTTTCCTGCTCTGGAGACTTTCAAACCTGTCTGGATGCAGCCCTGTGTGACCTGTCCAGGGGATCCTGCTCTGGCAGGAGGGTTGGACTGGGTGATCTCTGGAGGTCCATTTGAACCCCTGACATTCTGTGACTCTGTGATCTTACAGTTGGTAGGTAACATCCTGGTTAACTTCAAAAGGGAGACAGGGAAAGCAGCTATGGCTGGACTAGATGATCTTTAAGGTCTTTTCCAACCTAACTGATTCAGTGATTCTATGATTTGTAGTCCAAATTCTGTGAATGAATAGTTTAATGAGAGCAAATCAGTGATGCTCATTCCCTTTGGTTTTCAAGAGATGACTTGCAGGATGGTGGCAGAGCTCTGCTGGAGTTAAATGATACTTCAGGCAGGGAAGTTCTACCTGGTTAGGTCTGTCTGAAATAACTCATGTCTTCTAAAAGGCTGTAGAAGAAGGTGGCCAATGGAAAACAAACCAAAGCAATAAACTGGGAAGATGTTGTACATATACCTTTCACGAGAGGAAGAATTAGGATACCACAAAGGTTCAGTGGGGATGTCTTGTGGTCTGCTGTATTATTGCTGTACAAAGTGTGGGAGTCAGTGTCAACTGTGGATTTGAGATTTCCAAACTGAGCAGGTGTGGAGTGTCCTCCCTATGGAGCCTCCCCGGAATCTGGGCTTGGGTGAAGGGTTTGGGGAACTCACTCTGGCCTCAGCCTGAGTTTTGCCTGGTATGTGCACTCAAAGCTGCAGGTTTGAAATACAGAATGATGAAGAAGCGGTCTTAATTGTGTCGAATGCTCTTTTCATGTGCATAGTTGTATGTGTTATTTGCTGTGGGCTCTTTCAAGTTGGAATTTCATGTTTTGTTAGTACAGAAATACTGTTCCTACCCCTTGTGGATCACATTCAACAGTGCCTGTAAGAGTAAGTTTGAGGAGTATTTTTTTCTGTGAATGAAATACCCCATATTTCACGCGAAGGCAAGCATGGGATCCTTCTAGCATGTTTTCATGCAACCTGCAAAGTTGCCATGTGAATCTGTGTGGGAACGGTTGAGCCACCTCTGCTGAGTCCTGTCTGTGCCCCTCTGTTCTGTTATATAGCGGTAAAGCCCAGAAACTTCTGCTGTGCTGTGAAAATGTGCTGTGAAAAGGCTAGAATGAAGCTGGACATGAGGAAAAAGCTCTTCAATCTGAGGGTGGGGGATCCCTGGAACAGGCTGCCTGGAGGTCCCATCCCTGAAGCCATTCAAGGTCAGGCTGGATAGGACTCTGGGCAACCTGGTCTGGTGAGTGATGGCCCTGCTTGTTGTGGACTAGTTGACCTTTAGAAGTCACTTCCAACCCAACACAGTCTATGACTCTATGAAAATATGTGGTTTTCAAGAGCCCTTCACATGAACCCTTTGGAACAAGGAGTTCTATGTGCATTGACCTGTGCGGGGATGCAATAAACCTCAGTCAAACCAAACATCCCAAAACAGACTGGATGCCTTGAATGAGTCGCTGTAGCACTGCATCAGAGCTCAGCATCCAGAAAAGAGTCAATAGAGACTGGTTTCCAAGCAGCAGGCCAGGCTAAAATTGTTTAAGGCTCTTCATTTTCCTGATGCATCGCGTGGAGGTCCAAAAGCCACATTAGAAAACTGTAATCCTTCATCAGAGCATTTGTTTGGTTGCCTAACATCTGCGGATTGTTAAGATAAGTTATTACACTGACCTGCTTTGGTTTGGATTAGTTTGGACCTCATCCAGGCTATTCAGTCGGGATGTGCATGCTGCTGAATTGCTTGCCTCACAGCCTTCTCTAAAAATGGGTTCCAATATGCAGTTCTCTCACTGAAACTCTTCTCTCACCTCGGGTTTTTTGTTGTTTGGGGTTTTGAAAGAAAGCCTTCTGTTATTTTCTCCTTTTGGATCAACTGTATCGCAAGGCAAACACAGCATTTACTAAGTACTGAAGGGACTCCTAAACAGGGATGCTAGTTTAGCTTCTATGTGAGTATAATGCAGTATTCCCTCTGCGTGTGATGTGTAGTGTGTGTTGCCGTGCTGAAAGACAGCTGTAAGGAAATGGGTTTGTATTTACACGTCCAGAACTTCTTTTCTCTATTTTTCTGTGTCTCTTTGTGCTGTTCCTAGCTGCTTCTGAGAATATTTTGCATATAAATGAATGGCAGTGTGCAAGAGGATTATGGAAATGACTGGCAGTTTCCTGACGTTTAGTTATACGTAAATGTACATTATAAATACATTGCCTTTTAAATGAAGTCTGTTGCCATCTTTGCACATGTAACTGTGCTTGCAGGCACCCACGTATGTTATTTACCAGAATATTTACATTTTACTTCAGTATTTGTTAGCTTTTCTTTAAGCAAACCCTAGTCCATGTATTTTTATTATTAACCCTTTTTTCCAGCTTGCCTGCAAACTCATAAAATACAGGCAACAACATCCTTTTCATGAGTGATGTGGGTGCTAGCACTGATGTAGATGTTACACTGAGAGAGCCAGTGCGTGCCCCAGTGGCATCAGTCTGTAAATCTATGTAAAATGTGAGTTGTTTTTTCCCCGTGCTGTTTTTAAATGCCCCTAACACTAATACAATAGACTCTAAACTCTGTTCTGTCAGAACATACAGTCTGATGAACTGCAGCTCTGTTTTGTGAGATAAAGTAGGTGGAAGAAATAAGACATGGAGGGATCGAGGGATTTTTTTGGTTGAAGAAGTAGCATTTTCATCAAAGCTGCTGTTCCTGTTACCCTACCGAGGGTTCTCTGTTGTTTTGTCACCATGTTTGTGATACTGTTGGAATTGCAGCTTTCAAGTGTGTTTGGTTTGCTAATGAATTACAATTTTAATAGGTATGTTATTACTTTCCTTAAAGAGAAGAAATAGAACAGCCTTCTTTTGATAAAGCCACAATCCAGGTAGAGGGATAATAATGGGATGTCATCTCAGCATGCTCTGCTCAAACTGCAAGCTCTGGTCTTCAGACCTGAAGGGGTGGTTTATGGGAGAGTGTTTTAAATAAATCTTTATTATGTTAAATACGTAAACTACCTACAAGTTTCTTCATGCTGTGCAAGCCGTGTGCTGCTTCCTTGCACCAGAGACCAAAGAAGCTCAATGCTAGAACTTCGTCCTGCTGCAGTTTCTTCCCTGAAGGGGTTTTGTTCTGTTCCTTTTCGTTTGGACTGTTGTGGAATTCTGTTGCCTTTCCACAGAATGATGTAATCATATTCTTCATTCCAGCTTCTGTCAGCCTTCTTACCCTCCTTACAGTTTTACTCACTCTTCGATTTCTTTCCCATTTCCTTTGTTTTCTCTCACCTCTGTGTTTGTATCTCACAAAGTTCCTGCCTCTGGTAACAGTCCTCGTGTGTTTTGCCTTTTTCTTTTTCTTCCTCCCCCCTCAAACCCCCTTTTGTCTTTGACTCAATTTTGTCGTAAATACTCACACACGTTAGAGTCCAGATGTAGTTTTCACCTGGTGATTTATTCCTGTGTGTGAGGCTACCTTCTTCTGTGCATAGAGGTGAAACGTGGAGTCTGGCTTTAGTGAGTGTGTCCTTGCTTACCTTTGCATCTGGAAGTGGAATGAAAACTTAAAGTCACATCCTAAGAAACACCCTGTCTATTCCCAGTCAGTGTTTGCCAGGAGCAAGTGGTTTAATTAGTTTATTTGTTTGTTATTTACAGCTGAGAGTGCTAAATGTTCGTTTGCCAGAGAGTTCAAAATACCTCCCTTTGTGTCCTCTTCCAACTGGTGCCCTTAGTTCTCTGTTAGTGAGTGTCTCTAGGTTTTATGTTAGTGCTCAGGTAAGTAGTTGTGGATGTAGCTGATACCATGCAGAGGGAATGAATGTACCTGCTGGATGATGTTCTGTCATGTGAGGAGAAATTAATGCCCTATCAGTTTGCCCTGATGGTAGAGGTTGGGGGTGAGCTGGGCAGGATTCGGCCACCCGAGGCACGAGTCCTGTTTACAGCCTGGTAGGCTTGTCCTGACAGCAACCAACAGCAACCCACAGCAACAAAGACAACCCAACCTTACCCTCTCACTCCCCTCCTCCAACGGAAGGAGTTCCAGCACCAAGCATTAGCTGTGTTGTTGGGGTTTATTCAGAAGAGAGCTAGGCAAGGGCTTGGGGTGTTGCTACAGGTAGGACTGAGTATATTGATGGCACATTTCAGAGAAGCTTGCATAGCATGTGCCTGTGGGATGCTTGGCTCCAGCCAGTGCAGGCAGTGCCTGGAGAAGCATGTTCTGGGTCCTGTCATGAGCATCAGCCTCAGCAGTCTAAAGAGCGAGAGCTTGTACCTGCTCTGTGCTAGTGAGCATGTGTTTGAGGCTCTGGGGGGTAGCTGCACTGACTGTTGTTGTTGTCTTCAACTAGGTTATGTGGGTATGCAATTTATGTCGAAAGCAACAAGAAATCCTCACGAAATCTGGAGCGTGGTTTTTTGGAAGTGGCCCGCAGCCCTCACCCAGCCAGGACGGGACACTCAGTGATACGGCGACTGGGGCCAGCTCGGATGCACCAAGAGAAAAGAAAGCAAGGCTTCAAGAACGGTCGAGATCGCAGACTCCCTTAAGTACAGCAGCTGCCTCATCACAGGAAACCTCCTCTTCCAGCGCACAGGCTGACCGGAGGAAAGGAGCAGAAGTGCTGCAGCCAGCTATGGGCCCGGACCAAAAGCAAGTTTCATCAAGGTCGAGAAGCGAACCTCCGAGAGAGAGGTAATGCCTTCTGGCTCAGCAGAGCCCTGCACTGACAAATGCTGCCTCAGTTAACACTGCGCAGAGCCTTCAGCTGGGCCCTGTGTTAAAGCAAAGAACCAATCCATTACCTGGCCCTAGCAGTGTAAGCGCTCACTAGCAAATGCAGTGTCTGATTTGCAAGGGGAACGAGGAAGAAGAGTAAGAATTTATTTTAAACTGGATGTTAGGAAGGAGTTCTTTGGCAGGAGGGGGGTTGAACACTGGAACAGGTTGCCCAGGGAATTAGTTGAGGCCCCATCCCTGGAGATCTTCAAGGTGGGGCTGGACAAGGCTCTGAGTAACCTGATCTCCTTGAGGAGAGTTGGACTAGATGTCATTTGGAGGTTCCTTCCAACGCAGAACATTCTATGATTCTATATTTCCATGTTCAGTGCATTTCAGTGCCCACTTTTGACACAGAACTGCAAATGACCTTTATATTTGGCAAGTATTTTAATGTTATTAAGCAAAGAACAAGCTTTTAACTTGATGGAATAGCATATTAGAATTTGAAAAAGCAACAGACTTCACCCCCTGCCAGAAACCCCAGCCAACCAAAAACCCTACCCTGTGGAGTTCTGCCAGGTGTCCTGCTGTATTAGGTCTTTATCAACTATTACTTTATTTCTAGTAATAAAGCAGGACCTGTTAGAGGGGCTGCTGTACTCCTGCACACCACACATTCTGAGCCACAGTGGTGGCACCGTTTCGAATTGTGAGCAAGTTGTGTGCAGAAACAGAGCCAACCAGAAGCCAACTGTTGTATTTCAATGGATAAATGAGTGAATAGACCTGGGCAGCCTTCACTTGAAGAAACAGGTTGGGAATCAGCAAATCAAGGACAATGTGCTGCATCAGTTTCTCTTCTTTGGGCTGTGCCTGGCAGATAGCAGAGCAGTTGAGGAGGAGGCCTGTGGCAGCAAAACAAGGGTCTGCCATAGAAAGATCCTGTCTGGGACAGAACCTTTGATGATTTTTTTTCAGTTCTTGATGTTGAAAATGAATGAAGAATAGTGGCTAGTAACTACGGGGGAAGGGCTTTCACTGGAACACAACTTGGGTTGGTGTTGTGAGTCATGTAAATGAACACATGCTGCCCATTCCCCTAATCCTGATGACTCGGTTATGCCGGCNTTCTGAGCCACAGTGGTACACAGATAGCAGAGCAGTTGAGGAGGAAGCCTGTGGCAGCAAAACAAGGGTCTGCCATAGAAGATCCTGTCTGGGACAGAACCTTTGATGATTTTTTTTCAGTTCTTGATGTTGAAAATGAATGAAGAATAGTGGCTAGTAACTACGGGGGAAGGGCTTTCACTGGAACACAACTTGGGTTGGTGTTGTGAGTCATGTAAATGAACACATGCTGCCCATTCCCCTAATCCTGATGACTCGGTTATGCCGGCGCTGGGAGGGACACTGGGATAACTCAGAGTGGTTATCTCTCAGCTAAAGGACAGTTTCTGGCAGCAAAAGGCATTCTGCTTCTGCTTTGCTATCACAAAGTGAAACGGGGATGTGAATTATGAAATCCTGGTGTTTTCTGCTTGTCACTGGGGCTTTCAAATGATGTCTCAGAGAGTATGTATGGTCAATTCCCTTCCCACTTACTACCAAAAGCTCTGGAGGAATGGGAGATAGAGAATAATCAAAAGAAGCAGTGACAGTTGTTTGAGGGAGGGGATTCTCCCCCTCTAGTCTGCACTTGTGAGTCCCCAACGGGAGTACTGTGCCCAGTTCTGCAGTGACCCAACACAAGAGGACATAAAGCTCCTGGAACATGTCCAGAGGAGAGCAGCTCAAATAAATCAGAGGGCTGGAGCACCTCCCCTATGAGGACAGGCTGAGTGAGTTGGGGTTGTTCAGCCTGGAGGAGGCTCCTGGGTGACCGTCTAGCAGCTTTCAGATAGCTGAAGGGGGCTACCAGAAAGCTGGGGTAGGACTTAAGACACGGGTGCATAGTGAAAGGACAAGAGGAAAGGGTCACAGACTTGAAGTGGGGAATTGAGGTTGGACCTTAGGAAACAGTTCTTTCCTGTGAGGGTGCTGAGATGCTGGAACAGGTTGCCCAGGGAAGTTGTGGCTGCCCCACCCCTGGAAGTGTTGAAGGCCAAGTTAGACGTCAGAAGAAACTTCTTCCCAGTGAGGGTACTGGAGCACTGGACCAGGCTGCCCAGGGAGGTTGTGGAGTCTCCTTCTCTGAAGCCGTTCCAGACCCGCCTGGATGTGTTCCTGTGTAGCTTGGTCTAGTTAGTCTCTTGGTTAGTCTGTAACCCTCATGTCTGCTGCCAAGTAGATGGAGACCAAGCTCCAGCTCTGTGTTGAAGTGCTGCACACATTACCCAGATGACTTTGAGTCTTCCTACTTGCATGGGTGAATGGTTATCCGTGCCTTTATCCTCGTTAATATTCTCCGTGATTTTACTCATTAATTGGGCCATTTATGGTTTTGTGGCCTTGCTGCTGGGAAATCAAAGTCCCACTGGAAAGAGTGATAGGTTTAATTAACGCTGATGGACCCAGTTCTTTTTGGTGTGGTGTGCCTTAGCTCACCCTGGTTTTTAATCTGCTCGCCGTGGCGGTGTGCACAGCTCCTACCTGGCATTCATTTCTTCAAATTGCTTCTTGTTATTGTAGGAAGAAGACAATGGTGGTCTCAGACCAGAATGGCAAAGGTTTAAAGGGTGAGCGTAAGCGTGTGCCAAAAGCCTCACTTCAGAAAGAAGGACCAGCAGATGACAGAGAGCGCAAAGAGCGGCACGAAGGTAGAAGACTGGAGAAAGGCAAGTCACAGGACTACCCAGACTTGCCAGAGAAACTTGAGGAAGGCCAAGTGCCTGATGATGACAAACAAAGGAAGGAAGATGAATCTCATACCCGTTACAGGAGTGACCCCAATCTGGCAAGATACCCCGTAAAGCCGCATCCTGAGGAGCAGCAGATGCGCATGCATGCAAAGGTTTCTAAAGCACGGCACGAGAGAAGACACAGTGATGTAGCTTTGCCACACACAGAAATGGAGGAAGCGGAGGTACCTGAGAATAAATTAGGAAAACGCTCACAATTACAGGGAACTCAGGACAGAAAATCTCTTGTGGAAACTCAGAGGTCGTACTCTATAGACAGAACAGGTGATGTAAGAGTTTCTGTTTCTAAACAATTAACTAATCATAGCCCACCAACTCCCAGGCATAGTCCAGTTCCTATAGAACACGTAGAATACAAGAACCACGATTCCTTTAAAAAACAGAGCCGCCTTGATCCTAGCTCTGCTATTCTCATGCGAAAAGCAAAGCGGGAGAAAATGGAGACCATGCTAAGGAATGATTCCCTTAGCTCTGACCAGTCGGAATCAGTGCGGCCATCCCCTCCAAAGCCTCATAGAGCAAAAAGAGGCGGAAAGAAAAGGCAGATGTCAGTTAGTAGCTCAGAGGAAGAAGGGGCATCAACACCAGAATATACTAGCTGTGAAGATGTGGAGATAGAAAGTGTCAGTGAAAAAGGTAAGGACCTTTATGTATATTATACACATGGCCCTGGTTTGGGGGAAAAAAAAAACCAACCTGTATTTTTCTCTCTCTTTTGCCTCTTATACCTGTTTACATTTGGTTTGCAATGTTTCCATTTGCATTCTTAGATGAGGTGCTTACAGGTAGCATCAGCTGATTGGTTTCCTTCTCATCCTCTTCCCCTTTCACTTAGAACTAGCAGGGTATGAGGGTTCTAGCTTGTTCCCTTGATGGTATCTGTCCTCCTTTGGTCATTGCTTCATCCTTTTGTCTGTATGCAGAATGATTTTCTGGGAACAATTTGGAGTGGAAAGTGAGTCTTCTGAGAAGACCATTGTAAAACATCATAACCTTATCGACACCTCAGTCTTAAGGCATGCAGAATTTGACCTCCTTTCATAAAATATTGATCTGCCAGAGTGTGCTATTAACAAGGGCAGAGTGTGGGGCGAAGGGAGTGCTAGAGAGGAACGACTGAAGAATTGTGTAATTTGCTGCTGAGGTGAAACGGATTCCAAGTGTACAGGGATGTTTAAAATACGTTGCTTCTGTTTGTCTTCATCGCTAGTAAGGAAGAGGTGCAGTACACTGTGTGCTTTTAAAGCAGAGCCTTTCTTCTGGCTGAGGAAGTGAATGAAATTCATGAATGGTGACCAGATAAGATGTCAGAATGCTCTGGTAGAACCTACCAACTGTGGTGGAATCGCCAACTGTCATATAACCCTGACTCGTTTCTAAATGACACTACAGCGAGCTGAAGGCTTCATGTGATATTGCAAGTGGCGTTTAGCTCTTTAGTTTCATTATCTCTGTAACTTGATAGTGTTCTGCTGCTGCTCCTATGCAAAATGCCAGTGGCTTGTAAATATTGCCTTTGGGTTTCTGGCACTGTGCTCTGACATGTCATTGGTTTAGATATGCTAAATTGCCTGCATGTCTTTATCTGGCGTTGTGGTCTCCTGACAGCCCCTAAAGCTCCAGGTATACATGCAAAAAGAGACAACATTTCTCTCCCATCCTGTCGGAATACCTGCTCGTTTTAATTTGTTAAGCATGAACTTCTCCGTTCAAAATGTGGAAGCTGCTCGTTTGTAAGGAGGGATGAAGACCATGCCCCTGACATCTTCAGCCAGATTCCATTTAGACATAAAAAGTCCTCACTTCTTTTGGCTGAAGGGGTTGTCAAGCACTGGATTGTATCACACAGAGACCTTCTACAGGTTATGGCCTTGGAAATGCTAGAATCCCAAATGGAGAGAGTCCATGAGCATCGTGCTTTAGCTGACCCTGTTTGCAAGCAAGGGCGTTGGAGCTAGGGACCTATAGAGGTCCTTCCAGTGTCAGGTATTCCAGGAGGACATGTATAACCCCTTTACTTTACTTTGTGACAATGTTTTATGCTTGTGTGTGGATTTGTGTCCTCTGCCTTGACTTCCTCTGTTGGCTGTAAGTCTACTGGCTTTTAGGAAGCACACTGCAGGTAGTAAGAAGCCTATAAACCTGTGTGCCCTTCACACTTGAATTGTGAGATCAACAAAAACCTCAGCTCGGACAGTGCATCCTATGCAGTGGCATGAGCTCGTGGCTAGTGAACAGCCAGGTTTTTACTGCTCCTTTAAGTCCTGGTTCATTCAGAGATACAGGAACCTAACAGTCAGGCATCAGCTGTCTGTGCTGTTGTGGACCTAATCTTACCATGCCCTAGAAAATGACTGTAAGGATTAGGAATGAATTTCTGGCAATGCTTAAGCGAATAACATGGTCACTGCTAAACCCCGCTTTTACTTGTGTGGCTTCAGGTTTTTGTGATTTGTTTTGTCTGGGTGGTAATAGAACATTTCCAGCGTAATGGAAAATGCCGTTTAATAGAGGTTGATGTTTTGAAATGGTCAGTACTTGTGGGACTGCTGCTCTAATTTCTAGGTTTACATCATAATTTTTTGGAATTAAAGGGTCTGGCCCAGAGCAGTGGTGGAGTCCCCATCCCTGGAGGTGTTGAAGGACAGAGTGGCTGTGGCCCTTAGTGCCCAGGTCTGACTGATGTGATGTTAGGTCCTGGGCTGGGCTGGGTGAGTTCAGAGGGCTTTTCCAGCCCCAGTGTTTCTGTGAATTAAACTGGAATGTTAAATCAATTCTATACAGACTTTGGTGTAAAGGAAAATAAATTAAAGGAATGTGAATTAAATTGCCAAAGGTGTCCTGAAACAGAGAAATACAATGAATTTGACACAGGCTGCCCAGGGGGGTTGTGGAGTCTCCTTCTCTGGAGACGTTCCAGACCTGCCTGGCTGTGTTCCTGTGTGACTTGGTCTGGGTGATCCTACTGTGGCAGGGGGATTGGGCTGGATGATCTTTCAAGGTTCCTTCCGATCCCTGATGATTCTATGATTCTAGAGAGAGGTCTGTCACCCTTGGCTGCATAATGTTTCAGTCACAGTCTGTACATGAATGAGGTTGGGACATGAGTTTCCTTTGGTTTTCTAAGAGGGTTGGGGAAGGAAAGCAACGAATGATTTAAAGGCGTGTGGCTTCTTTAGCTCTAAAAAAGGCTACCGAGCAGATTGCTCAGAGATGTTGTAAGTTAGTTTTTGAAGTCATACCCACGTCACAAAGAAAAATGCTTCAGAGAGTCTGTTTTCATACAGAGGTCAGTTCATTATGCTGTCATGTCAGAGGAAGTCCAGAAGTCCTCTGCACGCCTGGCAGCACAGCACTGATGGTAGTAGCTCCTTCTCAGTCAAGGCCAGTAATCAAGATGATCAACCTAGGGAGAGGCAGGCTTTCAACAGATGAAGTTGGTGTTGAGGAATGCCTGACATGGGGCTGGAGGAGCAGAAGAGACTGTGTGTACCCTGCACAAAGGGGAACGGGAGACAGTGAGAACTTCAGTGGCACCACTGAGCACAGCCAGCCTCTCTCAGGATGTTTGGGACAACAGGTTATTTGGTTTTCTCACGAGCACTGCTCACTAGGGGACTGGCAGCAACACCTAAAATACTCCCAAAACGAGCCCCATGTAGTGCAGTCTCACAGCTTCTGAGTTTATAGCAAGGAAATACTTTTCATCTGTCGACCTGGGCTGCAGCAGAATCCCCTGCCTTGGTCAGTGTGTGTTGCAAGGGGAAGGGAGCATTCAGGATCCAGGTGAGGTGTGTTGAACTGAAAATAAATTGATGGAATCATGGAAATGTTTAGATGCCATTGAAGGAAAAGACCTTCAATAGAACAAGAATAGGCCCTAATGTTAATGGCAATGTCAAGTACACAATGGCCTACTGGGCACACGTCATGCTGGATGTTAAGAAGCACTGTGAGCACCACAGCAGCAGCAACAAAAGCGTGTCAATCACAACAAACACGATCATTTGTGGTCAGAATGATGGATGAGACCCTCCAGGGGTGGTGAGCACTGAGGAGAGAACTTGATAGTTTATATTTATAGAGTGTGGTGCTTATGGTCTGGAATGCTCTTGGCCAGTGTGGAAAAGAGGAGGCTCAGGGGTGACCTTATCGCTGTCTGTAACTACCTAAAAGGGGGTTATGGGCAGGTAGAGGTTGGTCTTTTCTCCCTGGAAACAGGACAAGGGGTCACAGTCTTAAGCTCCATCGGGGGAGGTTTAGACTTGACATTAGGAAAAGGGTTTTCACTGATAGAGTGATCAGATTTTGGAACGGGCTGCCCACAGAGGTGGTTGGGTCACTGTCTCTGGAGGTGCTCAAGGTTAGGCTGGATGAAGTGCTGAGTGGCATGAACTAGATGTCAGATGTTTAGGGTTACTTGGTTGGTTTTAGGTTGGACTGGATGATCTTTAAGGTCTTTTCCAGCCTCATCAGTACTGTGAGACTGTGATTAATTTGAGAAAACAAGATGTTTTGGTGGTGGCTATTTTTCAAGGACCGTTGTGTTTTCACTATGTTAGGGGTCGATCTCTAGCCCAGGAAGGTTTACAGAACTGAGAGCAGTGCCATTTGCTTTACATGACTGCTTTACTTATGCAGCTCACTGAAACTCACTCAGTGCACCACTGCTGCATGCAAATTATAACTGCAGCAGCGCTATCAATTACTTCAGTGCCCGAGTTTGTGTCTGCCGTTGACTTTAAAGCACTGAAAATCTTCTTTCCTCTTCTGCACAGAGAGCAGCGAGGTTTTTCTTGTATTTTTTAAACTTTTTTTTCCTGAGGATTTTTAATTTTGGCTTCCTAAGGTCAGAAACTCCTTCCAGCTCCCAGCACTCTCCTTGCAGTGAGCGTGTGTGAGCTAATGCAGTAATCGATGCTTGCACTCCACTGCAGAGATTTGTTTTGATGACAACAGCTCTCCTAGCCCTGGCTGGTGTCACTGGTGTGGAATGTTTGATGCTGCAGAATGATTTGGCTTAGTATCAGGATGCAAGGACCTTAGAGACTTCTGCGTAGTCTCCTTCCCACCGAAGTGGGATTTTGTTTGCGTTAGGATTGTTCCTCAGTTGCAGGCTGGAATTCGGGCTGCCATGGAATTCTGGATGCCAGTTGTGCTTTTTTAACCCTTATTTTGCTGACGCTGCTATGTTTGCTGGGTTTCTTCAGTTTCTGCTCCATTCATTGCCCTCAGGGACAGGTAAATTGAGTCATTATACAGGTTTTAGATATAAAAATAGAGTTTCATTATCAAGATTCCTTTAACTGTGCAGTTGTAGTGGAGACACTGTGTCCTCTGAACACGAAGTAGTAATTGTAGTAAATATTCAGCTTAAGCAGGGAATAAGGAGCCATGTTGCTTGTAAGGCTGTGTTTTTGTTGTGTTTGTGCTTTGAGATCTCGTGTGTCCAATATGATGTGATGTTAGTGATGCTATGTGGTGTCAGTTCTTAAAAGTCTGTGTTTTGAAAGCTCGCATGAAAATGCTGAAGGAATAATAGTCCCCTGATCGAATGATGACTATTTTGTATTTCAGAGAAGTCACAGAGAAAGAGGTAAGAGATTCACCTCAGAAAGCAAGAAATCTCCCCTGTCTGGGAGAAGGCAGTTGATGTCTGGTCTAGTGGTGACCTTGGTAGAGTGGGGTTATTGGTTGGACTTGATGATAGAGTCTCTGTCAACCTGAAACCTATGCTTCTAGGTACCCCCAGTCCTCCCTTGACTCACACTGTTGTTAGCAGCTCTAACAAGTTCAGAATAGGATGTTGTTCTGTTACTTTTCTTTTTGCACAGTATTTGGGGTGGAAGAGTCATCACGCCCCTGCACCTAGAACCAGATGTGTGTGTTTAGCATAATCTCCAGTTGTGATTATAATAAGAATGATGTGGGTTATGGTAAATGGGGTGTTTATTTTCTGCTTTATCTCTGCATCATCATAACAATGCACTGCACTTTGTGGATCAGGAGAGGACATCAGCCCTCTCCTTAGTGGCCGCAGAGGGGAGGAATCTGTATTCACAACATGGTCCTCAGTCAATCCCTAGAGGATCCCAGGGGAAAGTGAAAGGAAGGATTAACAATCACAAGTGTAAAATCTTACAGCTAAGCAGTTGATAACCCTGTCTGTCAAAGTACATCTCGTTTTGTTTTTATTTCATTGTAAGATTTAATAATAAAGATTGTATGACAGAATGAATAATGCAAGAGGTTGTATCCCCTCAAATATTGCAGTGGTGTTAATGAACAGATTTTAAGAAATCCATGAGTGAAATTCATTTGGTTTAGCAGAGTCTGCTGAGGGCAGGATATGGAGAGATGCACTGGAGCAAATGCTGCTGGTTGAGCAGCAGCAATCAGAACTGAGATGAAACTGAAACAGCAGCAGGAATCTCAGGAAAACAAGGTGGTGCTAATGTTGGGAAGAGACACTGGTCAGGCTCAGCTCTGTATGGAGTTTAAATGGTAACAGTGGAGAAGACCTTTGTTTAAGATGAAAGGTGTCTTCTTGTTGAGGTAGACAGCTGGAAACTTTCTTCCAGTGCCCTCTTGCACATAAAGAAAGTGAAGTAGGATTGGGATTGAGAAGTACAGTGCTGTAGTGCTGTGTTGTGAGGTTGATGGCAGTGCTGTGGATAGTGGCGTGCAGCAGGTTGGAAGCAGCCTTTGGAATAGCATGGATTTGGGAAAACAAAAAGATATTTTCAAACCACACATCCCCTGGTCTCTCTTGAGAGCTGTGGTCTGTCTTGAGAGTGTTAGACTTGTTTGTATAATAGACTGTAGAGCAACTGAGGGCTAATAAACCAGACCATCTCTATTTCTCTGGCCATTAAATTTAAGCTGCATATTATGCTTGGAAAAGTAGTCTGCTGGAAGCAGAGAGTGTGAGAGACTGAGCTGTCATCAAGGTCACTGTCGGGTCAGTGTGCTGGTTAGACGCAAAGGTGCCCAGAAGACAAACCATGATGCAGAGTAAAGCAAAAAGCAGCAACAAAATCTTAAGTTCTTCACCAGGTTGACCCATGGAGACATTTGGTATTTGAGCGGCAAGTGCAAGGGTGTTGGTTGTCAGACAGCAGCCAGACTCATGTAACATCCTCTCCTGTTACAACTCTGATAGATTACATCCTTCCATCTTCTTCTGCACAGGAAGCTCTTAAATCATTGACTTCCTTTCCCTGTTTTAATACATTGCAGTCTCAGTGTGGAGTCACTTCCTTGTCCACTCTGAACTGTGCCCTCTCTTTTCCAGTTCATTTTTCCAGGTTATTTTTCCAGTCTGTCAGGATAGCTTTGTCATCCACTCCTGGTTTCCCGTACGTAGCCATTCCTTTCTCATTAGGGTCAAGTCACATGCAACTCTAATGTGTTTCTGTTCTGTTACCCAGAGTGGCAGTGTGAGTCATAGAATCACAGAACCATCAAGGTTGGAAGAGACCTCCGAGATCATCCAATCCAGCCATCAACCCAACTCCACACTGCCCAATAAACCCCGTTCCACGGGGCCACATCTACTCAGTTTTTGAGCCCCTCCAAGAACAGCAACTCCTCATCATCCCTGGGCCTGTTCCAACCCCAAACCACTCTCTCAGGGAAGACATTCTTCCTGATGGCCAACCTAACTCTCCCCCGATACAGCTTGAGGCCATTTCCTCTTGTCTTATTGCTGGTGACTTGGGATAAGAGACCAACCAACAAATCACCTTCAAGATAGCAGGAGAAAAGCCCTAAAACCCAGAAATACGGTAATAACCTAATTACATTTCCAACCACTGCAGTAAGAGAGCTAACAAACAGTGGATGTCAGCTACCTTCCTGCAAGGAGTTTTGTTAGTGGGCAGGGTAAGGTTGGGTTGGTGGTTGGACTGGGTGAACTTGGAGGTCTTTTCCAACTCTAATGATTCTGTGATTTTTAATTCTTTCAGGAATTGATATGAATCTTACTGGTAGCCTCTCACCTCTCTCCCTTAAAATTACGTATTCTGTTTGCTCTTTCCCAGTTTTGTGGAGTTTCACCCATCTTCAAGAAAGAGGGTGAATCCTTCAGCCATTCTCAAGAAATAATTGTTTCTGGCAACGGCAGGTCTAGAAGGACTTGTGGATTAGGTGCATTAGCCTTCCATACACTGTGTGTAGATGGCCTGACCTCTTCCTGCTCTGACATAGCATTTCATTTTTATGCAGGCACTGTTAGCTCGCTGTTAGGAGTTTTACTTGTTTGTTTTCAGGAGAATTTATTTTAAAATGAAATAATGTGACCACCTTAGTATCATTTGCTGATACCAAACAGTAGCAGACTCTTGCCATGGTATTCTAGAATGGCAAGTAGCTGGTAATGGAGAATAAGCACTGGCCTAGGAGTGTGTATTTGTAGAATTACCTCAACTATTTGTGCATACTTTGTTGTTTGCAGTCAATTTTGTGGGTATGTGGTTTTCTCTTGCATACTTCCTGGCAGTCTTACCTCTCAAAGTTACTTGCCCATAGGCAACTTCGCATAGTCTGTTCACTTTCCTCTAGAAAATGGAACATTTATGACTTACCTGGTTAGTTCTTTATTTCTCCTTCCTCTGTTTCTGCTTTTGATGTAGGTGTGATCCTCTCTTCTAATGCTGCCGTGATTGCTGGACTCTTTTTGCTCTCATGGCTGCTGCCCTATTTTCTGTAAGGTTGAAGTCTTTCAGTTCGTTTTTTGCTGGAGGATGGCGATTTTGGGGTTGGTTTTTTTGTTAGGGTTTTTTATAGGAAGGGTTTGGGATTATCTTAAGCCCAACTGCCTTCCTTTCTTAAAATTCACAAGTTCATTTGCATTCACTATCAAAACTATTTCCTCTCTACCAGTGAGAAATAGAGCTCCAAAGTTCAACAAGCTTTGCTTGTTGTTTTCCTCATGTCAGTGATTTCTCACTGTGTGCTCCAAGCATTTGTCCTGCAGAAATTCCAGAGTGATTGAGACTTCTGAGCTCATCAAGCCCAGCCCATGACCTAACACATTGGCCAGACCAGGGCACTAAGGGCCACATCCACTCTGTCCTTAAGTACTTTCAGAGATGGGGACTCTACCACTGCTCTGGAGGAATGAAAGCCTTTAAAGCCCCTTGTTGTTTTCATGTGCAGCATGACAGAGGATTCCAAGGGATCGGTATTAAACCCTCAAATCCTTACCAGGCTCTTCAAGAAGGTCCCTTTCATGGTATTGCTGAAGTGCTTTTCCCTTTACTCACAATCCAGAGAATTCCATCTGCTGTGGGTTTTTTCATTGTGACCCAGAAGCTCAGGGCAGATGAGTGGTGATTCAGGGTTTTTTTTAATCTCCTCAGACTTTTCTTTTTTATCGTAATAGTTCAGATTAATTATCCCTACAGTTTCCACAAAACACTAGTGTTGTAATAAATATGATCCACATGTTATTTATCCAGTGTCTTGTGCAGGTCTGCATGCTGACTCTGTGAGAATGACTAGTTCACGCTCATATCAGCCTTCTCTATACTGGGGCATTGTATCCATGGGATCTCTAAGGCTGCGCTTTCACAGCCTTATGGTTTTCTCTGGTTTGCTTATCCTTGTTAAAATTCTTGTCTACCAGCAGCTTAGAAACGCCCTAAAGTTTGAGGAGAATTTATCCTCAGCTTTGAGTTTGTATTATAATTTGTTGACAAGTCTGTCTGCTTTACTAATACAAAACTGTTCAACTGGATATTTCTTAAATTGTAAGGGGCAAAATACTAAGAAAAGGAAATTGTGAACTTGTTTTGCAGTGAATATCTACTCAATTGATTTTAAATGTCCACAAGAAAAGAACAAACACAACATCAACCAACCAAACAAAAATGCACCACCAAAGAAACGATAGAATCGTAGAATCACAGGGTTGGAAGGGACCTCCAAAGGTCATCCAGTCAAACCTCCCATACCACAAGCATGGCCATCACTCACCAGACCAGGTTGCTCAGAGCCCCATCCAGCCTGCCCTTGAACAGCTCTAGGGATGGGGCCTCCACCACCTCTCTAGGCAGCCTGTTCCAGTGATCCCCCACCCTCTGATTCAAGAACTTTTTCCTCCTGTCCAGCCTCAATCTGCCCTTTTCCAGCTTCAAACCATGACCCCTCATCCTGTTGTTCCCTGACTTTGTGAACAGTCTTCCCCAGCCTTCTGACAACCCCTTTGAAGTACTGGAAGGTCACTATAGCCTCCCTGGAGTCTCCAGGCTCCAGCACCTCGGTGTCCTTATTGTATTGATGTGCCCAGTGGACGATGGAAACAAAATGGACAGGGAAGAAAGGCAGCAAAGGGTCGGTAGGTAGTGAGGAGAGGAAGCAGGTTAGCCAAGACAGTAGACATTTGAGAGCATTTTGCTCCAGCAGGAACCTAGTGAAAAAGAATGGTAGATGAATGAATCAAGTGGTGGAATAACCAGGAGGGAGATCAGCAGGGAAACTGGGACCCAGAAGCTGAAGCTGGGTAAGAGAGAGAGAACAGGGAAAAATGGGAGCAAGAACAAAGGTTTTTCTCCAAAAGATGTAGGCATGCACATCCGTGTGGTGTGGCCAGCATTGATTTCTGCCTGAACATTTCTCTCTTACTGAGCAAATCACTGTGAAACAAGGAGGCAAGGTGTGCTGTGCTTCCACCGTGGCAGGCCAGCTCACACAGGAGAGAGCTGCTCTTTGGTGCTGCTTGTAGAGCCCATTACTGGAAACTGGAGAGCTCTGGGCCACAGGTCCCGACTTACTGCCGGCACTTGGTGTGGCACTCTGGTTGTGGATTTATTGTTGTTGTTACAGATTTGAAGTCTGTCAGGTAAAGTCTGTAAGGTGCTCTGCTGCAAATCAACCGAAGGACTGTTAATGTGAGGTGAAGCTCTCAGAGCTGCTGAACTACAGTAGCTAAGGCAATGATACGGAGTTGGGTGCAGTTATGTGGTTGTGTGTACGATAATTAACGTGCGATATGCAGTTATGATACACCAGAAATAATACAAGAAATTCAACAAATGGTTCTGCATGTAATAATCAGCCATTAAAAATAAGAGTGTGCATATCATCGGGTGGATTTTATTCATTGTAAAGAGATGTGACTGGTATTTCAGCAGCATTGATTTGTAAAAGAGAGTAACCCATCAACTCTTCAGGTCAATGCATTTCTTTTTCTTGCTTTGTTTGGGCTCCTGTGGGATGCCTGTGTCCCGGTAAGAGCAGGCGTTTAAGAGTGCTGCTATACAGCTCTTCTGTACAAAATGAAATAGTGGAGATGTGTTGCCTAAATTGATGGGGGAGAAGGAGAGCTGTGAAGGTGAAGCAGTGGGGTCCATTCGTGGAAGATCCCTGGGCGAAGTGAAGAACAGCTGGAGTGCACAGTCAAATCTGAGGTGCAGTTAATGAGCTCCAAATAACTGCTTTCTTCTCTGGTTTGGGGTTTATCCCGTTAGCTGTGGGGGTTATCCTGGTAGGTTGTATTGTTTTCAAAAGGATAGGGTTTATTTTGAAGCCAAACGCAGGTTTTGTCTTTGCTTCATCAAACTACTACCCATCAGAGTTTGTGCATGCAGGAGTTAGTGACGTAGATGTCTACCTCTGTTTGAGAGATTACACATTTCTTTCTATTCCTGTTCTTCCAGGTGACTTGGATTATTACTGGCTGGATCCTGCCACGTGGCACAGCAGGGAGACATCCCCAATCAGTTCGGTAAGAAGGAATAAAAGGGAGGTTCCTCAGCATGAATTCAAATGGTTGCTGATTCTGTGACTTCAGTGTAGATACTTGGCTGTAAAAATACAGCCTACAGGAGCCTTTGGTTTGGTGGTTGTGAAAATTAAAATCAAAGAGAAATTTTCATCAAAATGAAGAGAAGCAAAAGTGACTGAAATTCAGCTTGCGTTCAGTTACAGACTAGATTTCACCCACCACAAAAGCAGCTGTGAGCATGATGCTGCTCTGCAAGAGATTAGTGACGTTTTGAACGGATGGGGAGTGGAGAAGGATCACCTGGGGTTTTATCCCAATGCAGCTGTGTAATCCGTATAGTATTCTAAAGAAGAGAATTTATTCAGGGTCATGGAATGTAAAAATTGATGTTGAATTTGATTACCTAAGATAGGATTTAAACATTTAATTGCATGGTGTTATAATTCTATCTGCAGACTTAGTGTAGAGGTTGCTTTATGCTGGGCTGAAATATTTAATGGAGGATGCACACAGGGGGCCCCTTGGCTGGGTTTCAAACTGGCTGCGTGGCCAGGCCCTGGGAGTTGTGCTGGATGGACTGAAACCGACTTGGTGGCCGGTTTCCAGCGTTGCCCCAGGGCTCGGTACTGGGGCCAGTCTTGTTAATACCATTATGAATGATCTGGGTGAGGGGATTGAGGGCACCCTCAGCAAGTTTGCAGGTGACACCACACTCGGGTGGGTGTGTGGATCTCCACAAGGGTAGGAAAGCTCTGAACAGGGCCCTGGACAGGCTGGATCGATGGGCTGAGATCAGTTAGTGTGAATTTTAAGATAGGCCGAGTGCTGGATTCTACTCTTTGGTCCCAACAGCCCCCTGCAGCGCTACAGGCCTGGGGCAGAGTGGCTGGAGAAGTGCTGGGTGGAAAAGGGGCTGGGGCTGCTGACTTGACAGCAGCTGAACATGAGCCAGCAGTGTGCCCAGGTGGCCAAGAGGACCAATGGCATCATGGCCTGCATCAGAGAGAGTGTGGCCAGCAGCAGGAGGGGAGTGATTGTCCCC